>APFE031124974.1:98496-114718 GCA_000404065.3 Pinus taeda
ATATCAACAACTTAATAAAAAATAAGACATATAAAAACACATTTAAAGTTTCGTTCACAAAACTTTACCCTCTTAACATTATCACAACACTTTTCTTCTTCATCTTTACCATCTTCAAATCCATGATACATGGTAAAAAGGCTATCTCACAAAACTTTACCCTCTTAACATTATCACAACACTTTTCTTCTTCATCTTTACCATCTTCAAATCCATGATACATGGTAAAAAGGCTATCTCCAAATAATATGATTGAGGTCTTTTCATTGTATTATACTTTTAATTATTTATCATTATCATCTTCAAACCCATGATACATAGTGAAGCAGGCTATCTCCAAAAGTATAATTTGGATTTCTTCATTACTTATTGTAATTTTTATTTTTAGACATAAATTTTGATTTTAACATACGTGTTATTATTAATTAATTATATATTAATAATAAGCCAACTAAAATGTATCATTAAATTAGTCTTTAACAAAGACATATAAAATTAAAATTAAAATTAAAACATTTAAAAATGTATTTACCAGTAGTTTTTCTGCACAAAACTTTACCCCTTTAACATTATCACAATGCTTCTTTTCTTCATGTTTGCCATCATCAAACCCATGATACATAGCGAACGAAACTCTCTTCAAAGAGTATAATATGGGTCCCTCATTGTATTATTAGTTGTGATTATTCATCTGTATCATCTTCAAACCCATAATATATAATCAAACAGTTATCGCTACAAACATGGTTTAGGTTTCTTCATTAGTTTTATTATTATAATCTTTACTTTTCCAAAATAAAATTATATAATATATATATATATATATAAATTATTTATAATATTTTTAATTTTATATTAATTTTTAATAATTATTTTAAATAAATTATCATTCTTAAATTAATAATCTAATAAATTTTCTCAATTCAAAGAAAATTGTTAGAGGTTCCCATTCTTAGTAGTAAGATCTTGGTATTTGGAAAAGAATCTTGAAGAAGGAAATAGGAGAATGGGATCAAAAGAAAATAAAAATCTTCTCCAAAATTGCTTAGTTATTCTCCTCATCTCTCCTCCCTACGATCTATCTATCCTATTTTCCGGTCGTTTGGACAAAACATAAACCAATTGTTTCCATAAATGATCATATCACGGGATTTGAAAGTAATAATAGGAAAACAATTACCATATATTTACCGTTTTTAGTATATGATTATATTTTAATATATTTAAGGGAGGGAAGGAAAAAAAAAGGTTGATTGAGTTAAATCAATATAAATTCATATTAAGTACGGAACATGAGACGAGATGGATCAAATTACTCCACCTGCAAATTTTTTTAGTATTATGTCATTTTTCATTGTTTAAATTGTATTTTTAAATGCTATATAGGACCAAATAAAATTTTTAACCTTATAGATATATATGAATTTGATATAGACATAAATTAGTTAACATATATGTTCAAATAGTTTATTTAAATCTCTTGTTGAAATATTTTTGAAAAGTATAAGATTTAAACATTTGACTAACACATTTTGTTTACTTTTAATTACTTTACAACACATTCATTTTTTTAATTATAACCGTCATTAGTTTTCTATTTAGAACATAATTTTTAAGTTTAATTTTTATTTTAAATGGACACTTATCAACCGACAAACTTACACATCACTTCTCATAATTTGAATTACGAATGGCACAATACCTTATTTATGGCATGCTTAAAGAACATCATTATAATACCAGCATAGATCTATCTTAAGTACGGATCTAACATGAGCCGAAAGGGATAAAATTTCTTCAAGTGCAAATTTCTTTAGAGTACAAAATACAATGTGTAATTTTTCATTGTTTAATTGTATTTTTAAATACTATATAAAGTATATATAGGACCAAATAGACGTTGTAACCATAAAATTTGTTTTCATGATATATACATAATTTTTTTTAAATGATATAATATATGGATAATTGACATTAAAATATTTTACATAGCATGTACATTGAGACATTTTATAGCACAAATTAAATGGTTTTCTTATTATTAATACATTTTTAAGTATATGTTAATAACAATTCATGTTAGACAAACATCCCTTTCATACTAGGTTGTAGAATGAGCCTTTAGGTTTAATAATTAGAAATGAATTTTAATAATATTTTAAAAAACATAATAAAATTAATAAAATTAATGTGTAATCACATTTATGAGAAAAAATTATTAGGTATAAATTTCAACTCTTACATTTTTCGACATTTTTTTTAAAGGTATTCACATTATTGAGCCAAGAGGCTCATTCTAGAGCCCAATGCGAAGGTGATGCTTAAGTATGTTTGTCCCTCTTAAAATGAAAATAAAATATTCTCCAAATAGAAAAGCAATGTCCACTATAATAATAATAATAAAAAAGTATGCTATGCATATTTAATTAGTTGTCCATATGACCTAATATAATTTCATGTAAAATAATTAGAAGTAAAAAAACATATATATGAGTAAGATGTTTAAACCTTCTACATTTCAAAAATATTTTAACACGCGATATCAACTTCATATATATCTCTATATAGAAAAGAATTGTCAAAAGAAAATATACTAATGTTGTATAGAATAAAATATTCAATGTGAGTTATGAATCAAATATATTAATATGAAATAATATTGAAGTATACTTAAAAATATATTAATAACAAAAAAACCAATTTAATGTGCGCTGATAAAATGACTCAATACACATGTTACGTAATCTCTATAACATTCTAAAATACAATTTAAACAATAAACAATTTCTCAGTGTTTTTTGCACTCTAAAGTAAATTTGCACCTAAACAAATTTAATCCCTCTCGGCTCATGTTAGATATGTGCTTAAGATGGATCTGTGTTGGTATTAATAGTGTAACATAGCATACAGTCTAGAGGTCGTGGAGGGTCTAGGCCCATCACCTGTCGGAATGCTCTACCCTTGAGAGGGGAAATCAGAGCCAATGACTACAAAATTCCTCTGCCCCTCAGAGGGGAAACTAGAGATAGTAGCATAAAAAAATAGTTTGAGACTATTACATATCATGGAAAGAGACAAAAATTTTGCAATTGTAGACTATGTGACTCTAGACCACAAGTTGACCACCCTTGGTGGAGGTGCCAAAGTGTCAAAATAAACAAAACTAATGAAAAGCATGAGAAACATGAGCTGCTTAACATGAATTTGTAGTGGAGTTGACCTTTTGGAGATGAGCCTGAACCGCACTGGAGGACATAGCCGGGATGTTTGCTTCTTCTAGCTTTTCCTCTATAATGAGTCACCCATGGGGACTGGGGCAAGGAGGAGAGGTTGTAAGAGTTGGAGCCTGTGTAGTTTTTGGCTGCAAAGCTAGTTCTAAACATATGCGAACTAGATAAGGACGACCTGTAAGAGCCATGAAAATTGGAGGGGAGGTTGAGCCTAAGGGTGGGGACTTGGAAGTTAAGGGGTTCTAGGAGGTGGGAAAAGGGATGTTGGGAGGGAGAGATATCTGAGAGAAATGGAGGCATGGTTGTGGTAGGCAGAGAGCTCAGCGATCCAATAAGTAGCATGATATTTTGGCCTTTTGATGCTCCTTAAGTTGGTAAGCTAGCAAATTTTGAAGAGTCAGATTGTGTTCCTTCCATGGTTGGTCTTTCTGCTTCGAGCTCGAGAACCTGACGACGAATATGAGGGAGGATGGCATTGTCAAACAATGTCAATTCCACATTGGCGTCGAAGGTGGTTGGGGGACATTCTCTTCCCCTTCCTCTGTTGACTCGATGCCTTCTTCCCCTCTCACAGCTCATGGCAGACCAACAGGATACAGAGGACAGTGAATGTGGCACAGAGGAGATAGAGGGATCTGAAGCAGAGCTAGTGAGTTGGATAGACCAGGCTCTTAGCAAAAAAACTGGAGGGAAGTGGTGAATGGTGTCCACAGAGAGGAGTAATAAACACAGAGAGGAGGCAAGTGAGACATTAAGTCGGATGTGTAAGATCAAGCCCCATAGATTTGAATTGGCATATTTAAAACTCATGGTGACCACTTATAATACAAGGGAAGTGATAATCACCAAATAAAAAATGTCATCATTCCTCAATAAAACATATGATGAAAGTTGATCAAGCACCTAAATCTAGAGTTTTTCAATATCCTTATTAACCTAAATAAATTATAATTTCACTAATTAAAAATAAAATAATTCCCTAGCATGTTTATAAAAAAACTTGCCTTCACTTAAATAAAATTTAATTAAAATCTTTGACAAAACTCAAAAGTTATGTCCAAAACATTACGAAGTGAGAAATAATATTTTAACCCATCATTATACACATTGCCATCTAAAAATAATTATATAAGAAACATCTCTCTTTAAATATTGCAACGGACAAATTAATATATAATTTGGTAGGCAAAATCAATTAGACAAATAATAAAAAAATTAAAAATCTTAGGCCAATTTGCAATTATTTATGGGAAAAAAACGAAAGGTCTCGGTCCCAACTTCTCATAGCATCAAATTGTCAAATTTCTTACTTGATCTGAAAGTAAAGTTCTAACTTTGTTTGACTTTTAATGTTCTAATTGGTTCATCTCAACATTAAAACATTTTCATGTGTTCACATCTCACTAAAAGTCTAACTGGTTGGAATATATATATTTACATAATAAATAAAATAAATAAATAATATTTTTATATATATATGTCTTATTTTTAAAGGATTATTGAAAAAATAACAAAATTTAAGTTATTACATCAAATTCATTCATTATATTATTTGCGAAAATTTAATGAATCGTATTTATTTTTTCTAATTAACAAATAAATATATAAAAAAATTATTCATTTTTCTCAATCATATATATATATATATATTATATAATAAATATAACATATAATTTTTTTTATTACATCAAAGCTCATTATATCATTTGCGAAAATTTAATAAATCTGGAAAATCTTATTGATTTTTCCTAATTAACCAAATAAACATATAAAAAAGATCTCATCCATTTTTCCAATCACCTAAATAAATATATATTAAAAATAACCTATAGTATTTAACTAATCATAATATGTCACCTCACCTAAACTTTAAAGATATGGATATATTATGCTTATGATGTTAAATCTATCTTTAACCTTACCCTTAGCCCTACATTGTAATCTTTATTGCTTCTAATTTCAATTTTTTTTGGATAATGCATGTTTACTTTTTCCTCACATGCCTTCACTTTTCATCATTCCTTCTCTCATTATCAAACTTGATTTGACATTGTGTTTTATCCGAGATTCCTTCATCATCAAGCAATGCAGCTTTCTTTGTATGTATTTAATTCACAGCTTTGTCGTTTACCTAAGTGAATGTGCACATGGAAAGTGAATATATATTTTATAACAAAGAAGTGCATATCCGCCCATGGTAAAATCTTAGGCATACCTTTATTAAGAAGCTTTTATGTGAAGCAATCAAAGGAGGAAGCTTGTACTAGAAGGAATATTGTTTGGTTATCTTTGTCTAGATATCTATGCATCTCTTCTTCTCAATGGGTAGAGTGAAACTTGGTATTAGGGTGAAACTGGAAACTTATTATTATTTTATAATAAAATTGGAAAAATATTCATAACTTCATAAAAAGGTTAGCTTGGTCCATAAACTAGGGATCCTTATCTTTGACCTTTGCTTTCACTCACTCTTAAATAATGATTGAGAAAAAAAAATCTCGTTGCACTTGGTTGGATTAAATTATGACTAAAAAGAAAACTTATGAATAAATAATCCATTTTTATAGGTTTTTTTTTCAGACATTGACCATAAGTTATCAAATATGCATATTATCTCATGTTTTAATGAATAATTCTTTTTCTCCTTAATTTGTATCAAATGGGTTTTAAAATTAGTGTTGAGGATGTAGAGGTGGTGTGCTCTTTGCAGGTAATTTTTGTCAAGTTTAATTTGTCAATGGCTTGGTCGAGCAAGAAAACTAGAATAAACCTCGATAAGTCTAGTTGAGATAATCAACTAGGAACAATAAGTCGATAATTGAGTCAATAGGTCAATAGTCAAGTCAGAAGAGAAATTACCTCAATTAAACTCAATGGGTAGTCAAGCAAGTAAAGAAAACTTATTTGAATAGAGCAGTTGAAAGGATTGTAGTTGGATGCATGCACATAGTCGAATTACACTAGTGGTTGAAAGGGAATCACCTATAGTTAGGAAACAATTATGAATCTTAAGATTCCCAATATCTTAGCTAATAATCTTAGTCACATGCACTGATTCAAGGTGCTTTGAATTGGGGTATTTTATGCCTTTAAATAGAGCCTGATGTAAAGTTGATGAGAAGATGATGTAGGATGAGTAATTCACAATCGGTAAAGATTGGGTGATGTATGAATGCATTAATCTTAGGTGTGGAATAAGGTTGACATTCATTGTAACAAGCTATAAAATTTAGTTCATAGTATAAGAGTGTTGAAGCTCAAAGGTCAGTTGATTTTCCCGATTAAGGGTTTCCATTGTAAAATCTCTATGTGTTGTGTAATTCTTTATGGTGTGCCACTATTCATTTTATGATCTTTAAGCACTTTCAATATCTTTAAAGGTTTATGCTAATTGAGCTTCTAATTAATTTTATATATCTAGTTAACTCTGTATTTGGACTTTTTCTATCTGAAGTGTAAAAGGAGTACCTTAAGCCCAACATTACCATAGTAAATGATGTAGCAAGGGAATTCTAAGAAAGGGATAATTAGTTCGAAGCAAATGAGCAACAAAATTAGTACTACATAGGAGTTTTTTAAGTGAAAAATAGTATAGTTAAATGAATTTGTTTTTTCCTTTTACAAACACTTTGGATGGAGAAAATTTGTAACCTTGGAGGAGGAGATCCTCCTTATGATCTAAGAGCTTGCACGAGGATGGACAATCAAGCACAAGGGTAACTCTTTCTTAATGTTATAATCAATCATAATATGACAAGTGTTTTGCTACTTGCTAACAAAGTTCAACCTGTTTTTTTTTAGAAACATATATTAATTGCATTATAGAAATATGGTTTGAAGGCCAGAACCTTGTATAAAATATTCTAAACAACCTGCTACAACTATCCAAAACCTCCATACCTATTGCAATTAATCCCTAAGTTACAGATTACATATCAGAACTAGTTCCTCCCATATATTCTCCAAAAGACGTTCAAAAAGATGCATATCTACATAACATAAGTAAAATCTAAAGGTTTGAAAAAACTATTTTTATTCCAAGACATGAGCAACCTAGACTTCATCTACTTCCGCTTCGAGCTGATCTGGAATGATTTCTTGTTCATCAACACCATCGTTGTTGTTTCCATCCATCTTCTCTGCCAGCTCAAGCTGCACTTGGTGGTCTTCGACTACTTGGATACAATCATCAACACCATGCCCTTCTTCATCCCTTACTAATTTTTCCACTTGAAACTCAAGCATTTCATTTTCCAGTTGTAGGTGATCCATCTTAAGCTCTAGCAAACCCAGACGTTAGGAGAGAAAATCATTTTGAGCCCTATATTCTTCCATTATCATCTCAAAGTGACGAGAAATCAAGGTAATTACAAACTCTAGGGACCCTACCATCCTTGTGAGCAGTAATCCAAGCTCCTCCTCTGCATCCCCTAAATTGCACTCCATGACTTTGAGATTGTACTAGAAGTGACTGCAAATTTGACAAATTACATTTCTTATGGAAATTTCTCTCCCTCTAGACTTGCCCCAACATTCCATAAACATGTTTGAGTCGACCCCCCTTGCAATATTCACACACCATGCACCATTAATGCCTGCTCTGACCACTGATACTGAATGTGCAGACATCATTATGGAAAGATTACAAACACAATGAGTTTCAATGCAATGTACACCGACGAACTAAGGGTCGAACATAGAAAATGAAACTTCACATATTTGAATTGCTTTAAGTATTAAATCATTCCTACTCCAATTATCCTGTATCCATCTCAACATGACATCGATGATCCAAGTGTTCATGGTGGCACGACTCTCCATATCGACCAAACACCACCGTAATCTCACATTTAATAAGGATCCATTGTGATGCAAGGTTTGATTAAGAGAAATGAATTGGTTCGAAATCCTATACTTAATTCTCCCCAGAAAAATTTCATACACATATGATTTATGATCATTAGGGAATTGCTTTGATTATAATATCATCATCATCAATTCTTAGTGTTCCTTGTTCCACTTACACACCTTGATTAGCCAAGGTTTCAACTTCCATATTAATATTTCTCTTAATATGATAAAATTCAATCACATCAAATTTTTCCATTGCTAACTTGATTCGATGCAGAATAAAAGGAAGGGACTACACCTTATTTCCTCGAAATTTAATAATCTGTTGAATCACAATCATAGAGTCTTTGAAAACCAAGAATTGGCAAAGACCTCTGGAATGAGCCAATTCTAAACCTCGCCATAGTGCTAGATACTCAGTCTAATTATTTGTTGAAATTCCTAGACCCGAGGAAAATTGGATCACTCTTTCTTCATCAAGGCTAAAAACAACCCCTCCCGCTCTAGCCTCTCCTAAAAAAGTTTAATATCTTTTACCCAGGAGGGATTTCCTCATTTTCTTCGTTCTTAAACTTTATGTTTTCAATTGTGTTTGATCCCTCTACTTTTAGTATAATATTTTTTTCGTAAATATTTGCATGTCACCTCTCCAATGAAGAATAATGTTTCGAGTTGATTCCTCCCATATGTTTTACTAGCCAACCAATCATAAAAATTTAAGCTTCTTATTATTTGTGTTGATAAGCATGGCATATTGCAATGGATTTCATGATGGTTGTCTATTAGTTTTTATTGCTTAGGAATGGTACTTGCATTATATCCAAAGTTTGCAAAATTCATGATTTAAAGTGTTTTGGCTAATCCCGAGTTTTTACCCATCATTGATTTCACCTCTTACTTTTATGGTGACAATGAATTCTCATTCACATGTTGTGAATTATTTAACAGGTTGCCAAATACTCCTCCACATAACTAACTTTTCCTTATCCTTGGAACTATAAGCTTTGCCAACTTTTGTTAACTTTTTGCATGGACTTAAACTAGCAATTTGAGCACTTGCAATCTTATTTACTTCCATCTAACATATGTTCTAGACATTGATAGTTTGTTTCACTACTATCTAGCACATGTCCTGGAAATCTGTGATTTACATGTTACATTTACTTGGTCCTCGTAGCTTCCTCACACTTTTTTCTAGATTGGGAGCATCCTAGGTCCAATCCTATGTAGTCTAAAATTGTGTAGTGACCAACTCCTTTGAAGAAATTTCATCAAAAGGATTCTTATTCTTGGTTGTACACATATACACATTGCCCTAATCAAAGAATGCTAAAGTTGCCAACTCCTAAAACTTGCATGTTTCCATCTCAAAGAGGCATTGGGATTCTTCATTGTTTATTGTTTCTTTCAATGTCCTAGAGCATAACTCAAGTCTTAGCTTATGCATATGAAAGTGAGTGTTTGGAACACTGCCTACATGTGTGCAAAGTAATTGGGAAAATTCAAATAGCCCAACATATGTACTTATTAGTTTATTTTCCAAGGTTCTTTCTCCTAATGTATCAGAAACACTGTTTTGTTTTAACATCCTCTTTTTAAACTGCATCTATTAGAGGTTCCTCCTCTTCTTCAATCAAAGACGACTCCTCAAGATTCAATTTGACCAATATAACCTCAAAGGATTGTTTCTAAGTTATAATACCTAGCTATTATTTCAGGAAAAAATGTTCAAGCACACATCTCTATGAACATTTCATGCAAGCAATTTCTACTTTGGAAACTTGGCTCATTATTTATAAAGCAATTCCACACAAAATATTTTGCATTATCAACGTTTTTGGCATTGGTTTCTTCTTTGACATGCAAATTGAAAATGAGTTGATATTTTCAATATAAATAGGAAATATGGTTGCTAACCTTTTCATTAGTGAGTGAAATCATAGTTATGTTTTCAATAGGAACATATATATTATTTGACAAATATTACATCTAAACTATGAGTATTGTTGTGGTTATAGAGAAATGAAATGAAAATCCTATGCTAAAACATAAAATCTCTGTAAGCTTAGGTATATATTGAAAAAAAATTAAGATTTCGTCCTTTTCAACTTTGCATGAGGAATGCTACGCAAGGCTTTAGAATTTGCCCAAAATCACCATACATGATCTTAGCCATTTTCAAAGTTCAAAGAACATAGGTGAATTGAATTCTAGTTTATTGTCACACCTATGATTTGAATGCATAATCCCAAACATCTTCTATCCATACAATTTGTGTTTAACAAAAATCATAGAAACCCTTAACTATTACAGCTACAGTTATAAGGTAGCTATATGAACAACTACATTTTATCTAATGACAAAATGCCATAACCATTTATTTTTTTTCTTTTTTTCGATCAAAATATTTCAGTAATTCTTCAAAATACAAGAGGATACATCATGTTGGTCTTTGCCTCTCCTCCCTGCACTCTGACTGAATTTTTTAGGGAGAATATGACTTTTCCAAAAACTAGATAAGTAACGAGTATATTTACAAAAAGAGAACATGACATAGCTCATATGACAACATTTGGAACACATACACAAAACCATTTTCTAGATCCATATCAAGGTGGAGGGATATTATTGACACTAGGTGCTCCTGGTGGCCCTTGACCCACAAGGACGTGATACTCTAGATGACCAATCCTTTCCTCAAGCTCATTAAATCGCTCTATAATCCGTCTTTGGCCTTGTTTAACTAACAAAAATAGATCCAAAAGCTCCTCTTGAGTGTTTTGTAGGTCATTAATATAAATAAAAAAATTCAGTCATGTCCTCCTATCATTTTTTATGGAGGCTATTCATGGAGGATCAAATGTCTCTCAATTGCTCCATAATCAATCCTAGAGATGGCAATTGCTCCACACATCCCTCGTTTGAATTTTTTCCTGGTCCTCCTGAAACTCTCCCCTCACTCCAGCATCCTCATTGGTAGGTTGTCTTTGTTCGAACTGTCTCTCCTTCCCTCCACATTGGTTGACACGATGACAAACTCATCCCCTTTGCCTCTACATCCCCACCACTATCCTGTAGCACCACTTATAGCTAGCAACGCCCAAACACTTCACTTGAACCAGATTCAAATCACTAGATAGACCTTGAAAACCAGCTTCACTGCTTAGCCAAATGAGAGGGCTAAAAGGTTTAAATTGATGCCAAAAGCCCGAGACATAAAAAAAATCTTAGAACAGAGTGACCCTCTTTAGAGCTCAGAAACCCAGTACTGGGCCAACCTGCATATTTCAAGTTACAACCAAAAATGCCTCCTAACACCTCCACACTAGAAATTATTGACACAGATACATAATTTACCCAACCTAGGCTGCTTCCAACTACCAACAACATAAAACAAACACCATATAGGAATGTCCCCGCAACGACAACCTTCCCCCCAATCTTTCTACATAACAACCAAACGACCCAAAGAGTGCACCAACAAGTTTCCCAGAAGTTAAAAATTTTCTCATCACTATCCCCCCAATAAACATAGACCCAACAAACCCCATAGCACAATTTTTTGCTTTTGTGGCAAACTAGAGTTCCAAAAGACCTAAAACACAAAATACTATTTGCAAGCCCTTTTCTAAACTAAAATCCCCCAAGTGTGACCCACACTTTTTAAAATTTACATTATAAGATGAGAAAAACCAAAGACCAGTACTCATGCACAAAACAAAGATTCACTCTAGACTCTTAGAATTTTGGAACATAATCACCACACATACATTATTAATCCAAGTATCCCTACAGGAATATAAAACAACACACACCTTAATTACCTCAAGACTAATGATATGCATAGATGTAGTCTGTGATGAGCCTAGGTATTGCAACAAGAATGCTGCAACTCCCAGAGCTACCATCTTTTCTTATCAACCCAGGGTTCATACAAACTTGGAGGTGACAGTGCTATATGCACAAGTAAAAGTGAAGGCACTGCCTATTGTCACTGCTCATCTGGAAAGAGACCCCAAGGGTTCCAAGCCAGACTTCTATAGGGTCAAAAGAAGCTTAACTCTTTGATGGAAGCAGAGCAAATCTATCCTAAGGGAGAGCTACTTCTACTATAGTATTGAAGAAAACAACATGCAATGTTAAACCATACCATAACCTAACTAACCATCCAAACAGCTATGCTAAGCAGAATTGCTAAAACAATCACTAACCTAAGGCTGCTATCTAAGTTGCAGAAGTAAAGAGCATCAAACTATACTAAGGTGTAAGTGAAGGAACTTAGACTAAATCAGTTTTCAAGCAGAAGAGCAAACAGAGGTCGAAATCAATGGAAGGAGGACGTAAGGACACAGGAGTGCATAGGGACCGTTGGATTGATCAACGAATAGAAGATGGATAGTGGAGATCGTATCGCGGGTCTTAAGCGAATAAATGGATAAACGAGGTTAATGAACAAGATGAACAACGATGATTGTATAGTGAGGAATTAAGTGAATGGATGGACAAATAAGGTTGACAGAGGATGAATGGATGAGATCTAAGCATGTAGATTAAGTCAAGAGATGGACGGACAGGGTAACGAAGCAATGAACGGCTGAGATATTATCGCGCGGATGAAGTCGAGAGATGGACAATGGAGATCGTATCGCGGGAAAAAGAAACATGCGGGAATGATGAAACAGGTTTCTAAGGTGGTAAGTAGTTTCTTATGCACCCTTCAGTCTGTAAGCAGTATTTTGAAATTTCACGCGATTAGCCTTACTACACGACATGTAGCATGAGAAAACCACTTTTCTCACGTGCACTCGGGCGAATAATGGTCGTGCAAGAATCTGCACGAGATTGCGTGATAGTCGTTGGATCAGGCAGGGCTAATCAATGGTGGAGATTGGGTGAAGCGACAATCGTCAGATCAGGCGAGGTAGATCGACAGTGGGGGTTTAAAGTGCATAAAGTGATTGGGTGATGCAATAACCATCGAATCAAGAGACAGATCGACGAAGGAGATTAAAGTTCATAAAGCAAGTGGTGGACTCCATGCAAGGCAGCAGTTAGAGAAAATAATGAATCCAACGGTGATTGTGAAGGTTTGTTGTGGATCGGATGGCGAGGAAGCGATGCATGAAGAACGTGTTGAAGGTGGCTTTTAAATGAAAACGACAGAAAAACACAGTGAGGGTGAACGAGTAACCGCGTCAAATGACAAACTCCATAGCTCATGCGAGAACTAGAAACCTGTTTTTTTGGGGTTGCTAAAGGGTCTCTTCCTCAAGTCATGGTCTCAGAGGGAGGAGATGAGGCCGAGACACCTATAGGAAACCTTATGGTGGTCTTTTTCTCCTAGATAACCTGTGAACTAAAAGAAGGCATAAATATAAGTAAACTGAAGCAAATGCAGCTAATGAAGCAACTGAACAAAAAAACCATGAATCTACTTAAGAAAATGAACAGAAATAGGAAGGTATGCTACTTAAAAAAATGAATAATGAAAACCAGGAAACTATGCTAGCATACATGTACAGTAAAGAGGAGATTTGGCTACTAGGGTTGGGCCCTAACCCAAGAGATTTAGCCCTCGGAGTTAACTCAGACCTGGCTCAAAACAAAATTCATCTTTATTATAAAAACCATGGATTATAGAACAAACTGTCACAAGTCTTGTAGCTCAGAAATAAAGCAGAGTTTTTACAATAGAAGTTCAAATCCTAATGAGGTCCCAAGCCTATCTACTTATACACCTGATAAATTGGTTTCTGTCACTTTCACTTCTTCGGCTATCTTCTAGTCTTCAAAGTGATGGTTGTTTTCACTCCGATGATGGAGGAATATTCGAATGGAGGGGTAGTAAATGAGGAGGATTTACCTCATATAATTACTCTCCCTTGTCCCATTCGAGTTTTGACCAAGGTCTTTGCCATAGTTCCTTGCTTTTATCCTTTATGCCTGCATTTTTCCTTGGTTTTATCCTTTATTCCTGCATTACATGCACTTTAGACCATAAAGCAAAATATCCAACTCTAACTCATCTCATAAACAAAATATAATCAAAAGTATGCAATACGTTGTGATAATAGTTGGTTTGACTAAGCTAGGAGGTGAATTAAGGACAATTAAGGCCCGTATAATTACTCAATGATGAGGCTCATCATCACCCCCTACTGAAAGTGTTGCTCATCCTCTGAGCAACTTAGTCAATGTCCATGTCCTTCATGGCTCTGGTAGCCTCTCTGGCATTCCATGTTTCTGTTGTGGTCTCTTCTTCTTATTTATAGAAGCCTGTTTTCCTTTCTACTCCTTCCCACTGCCTCTTTTCCTCTTCTTCTTTTCTCCCTTCTATTATCTGTAGGAGTAGTGGTGGACTGAGTTTTAGGCCTATCCAATTGACCTTCAACCTTTGCATTGATTGCTTATACATAGGTGTCCTGTTGAGAGCCTCTCTCAACCTTTGAGGAGAGTGATATTCTCTGATCTTCAAGATGTGTGGTAGTGTTTTCCATCTCCTTTAGCAGACATGTATGTTATCATCTCTTAGTAACCTAAACATATCCTCAAAATGTGAAATTGCTTGCTCTTGGGTAGCAAGATATTTCCAGCTGAGGATCATTTGCAATTAGATTATGGGTTCTGATTAGGGCCATGGGATTTGATTGTTCGACTCAGATGAAAAGAGGTACATTTTGCTCTCTGGCCAATATTCTTTTCATCTCTGCAGCCCTTGACTTCTCATGGTTCATCGATGATGACAAAGCCATTTATTGTATATCTCCTAGCTCTGAATTAGGATCCCAAATATTCATGTCTGTGAGGGCCATGTTGTGCAAGTAAAACTCAGCCATTTTGGACCCCTCCTCTAGTGCACTTTGATCACAAAGATCAATAAACTGACTGCAGTCCTGAAATGGCATGGTGCCCCTTCGTGCTATTGTTTTATTATGAAATTACAACCATTGCTCTCTGAGGTAAGGAGCATAGAATTTAGTTGGCATCCTACACTGGATGGCCTTTTGTTGTTCTTTCTCCTCTATTTCAATGCCTTCTTCCTCTTGTTGTTCTTTCTCATCTCCATCAATTTCTTCCTCTGTTTCAACATCATCCTCCTTGTGTTCTCTTTCATCATGTTCCTCTGCATTATTTTCTTCTTTCTCCATGACAGAAGGACTAATGTCATAGATGAGGGTTTTGATGTCATCGTCTGCTAGTAAGTCTCTGAAGACTGACCATTTTATAGGGATCCTGAGATTTTGGAGGGAATCCTTCATGAGGATCTTGATCAACCCATGGTGAGCCAACTGTTGGGAATTCCCTTTCTTTACTTTGTTACTAGAGTCCATGAGTGATTGCATCAGAAAATAGGGTATGTTCAGTCTTTGGTGAACTAGTGTTTCCACCCCAAGTCTTAATTCTTCAAGTCTTCTCAAATGGTTGCCATAACAATACTATATCTATGGACTCTTGCATTCTCTTTTGACTTATTAAAGAATTTTCCTTTTTCCACCTTTTCACTTATAAACCAACTACCTCTTAACCTTTACAACTTTTGATCAAATGATGCATATGAGTGAGTGAGTGGGATACTTGCTTGTGGTCTTGATGCCATGTTGCAGTTGTCAAAGATCAGAGGTGTTGCTGATGGTCATTCTTCTTCCTCCTCCGCTGTATGCTTATGGTTTATTAACTTTTGCAGGTGTTTGTGACTGAAGATCTGATGTTGTTGTTGCTGCTGTGGAGTTCTTAGATCTAATGTTGTTGTTGCTGTGGAGCTCCTGGATTTGATGCTACCGTTGTTGTGGAGCCCCTGGATTACCACTTGGCAATGTTTGGTGTCTCCATTAGAATTTTTTGATCATGTTGCTGGATGGTGCTGTGAGGATGCTGTAATGAATGGACAGAGGGAGTAGGAGTGTATGTGGATGTAGGGATGATGGTAATGGTTGAGGTGATTCTGTTAGAAAACACAATCTTCACCTGAATTGAAGCAATGAAGTGAAAAACAATAGAATTGATGGAGGGATGCATGGTAAGGAGTGGAGGAGATGAAATATATGTGAGGTAGGGTTCCCTTTGGATCTTCTCTTTGCTCCTTAGTTGTCTTTCTCTCCCACCTACACATAACAATTATGTTTTTTCTCTTATATATATAT
>APFE031124974.1:124297-141688 GCA_000404065.3 Pinus taeda
TATATATTAATTTAATATTATGTTAGCATATAATAAGTTTATATTATATTTATTATCATAATGATTATTAACCAGAAAAAAACAAACAAAACCTCATAAACCATAAACCTAATGTGATGTTGTAATCCGTGAAAAGATAGCGAGATGCCCATAATTAAACCATAAAAAGCAAAGTATTGGTGACATCCAAAACCAAATTCTTTTCGAGAAGCATGTGTACGGGTCTACGTTTCCACATTAAGCAAATAATTGTTTCCACATGAAGGAAAAAAATGCATGTAATGTCCTCCACACAAAATACAAAATAGATAATGTTCATAAATTATGAGAGACGGAACCAATAATGCACATTTGAAACTGACCTGCTATAAGTAAAGCTTTGCCCCAAATGACAATTTCTTTTTTTCTGAATGACAATTTACTAATCTTTTAATGGAGATGAACTTTTTAATAGGTTATTTTACTTTATTATAATGATTATTTTTAAATTTTATTTATTTATAATAATTAAAATAGGGTTTTGGGAATCATTGAAATGTATATGTAATTTTGTGATAATTAAAATTGAATTCAGATACTTTTGTTTACAAAGAGGTTTTGTTAGGAATTGCCAAGTTTTTTTGTTATTCTATATCTATCTATATATATATATATAAAATAATGTTAATTGAATAATGTGATTTTGTGTAATAAGAAATATGAGATTTCAAATACCCTTGGTTACAGGAATCTCTAGGGCTTATGGTTGAGAAGTGGCCAAGGTTCCTTTGGATAAATAAATATAAATATAACCATACCACATAATATATAAATGTAGAATGTATTATTTAGTTTAGTTGAAAGTTGTTTTTTTTCTAATAATAAAATAAATTGATAATATATTATTGAATTTAATTGAAATGTTTGTTTTTCTCTTGAAATAAATAAATAAATTCAAGTTTTTTTTAAAGTGTAAGAATTTGTATTGGTAGATTAATTATTTTGTCTTTTTTTATTATTGTCTGTATTCTTTTTCTTTATAATAGATAGAGAACCATCATTTGCAAAATCTATATGTTTAATTACATTTGTGATGAGTAGTTGTATAGTAACTCAATTCTCATTCATTTTACCATGGGGGTTTACCATTCGTCCTTTTTTTAATTGAACGGATCCTTTCCATTGAGCAAGAAGATACCACATGTCCATCCTTAAGAGAGAATCTACCACTGAATACATTATGATCGTAATCTACAAATTATGTTTCAATATCACTGTCACATTCTAATGTTATTTTATTAAGAAAGTTTTTACTCAAATATGCCTTTTCTTTCTTATTCAAGTAGAAGTGGTAGGGTCCTCCTCCCAATTTATAAGTTTGGGATAATAAAATGTTTGAAGGTGTTATCAATGGTTAAAAGGGTTTTCTTGCTTCTATATTCAAGAGGGATAATATGCATTTTTATCTAAATTAAAAGCTTTATTATTAACTTTATATGTGAGTTGAAAGTTAACTACCATCTCTATTTAAGAAATCATATTTATGAAGGTACCAAAGACCTTAATCAATAACTCAAAGATTTGTCTCACTTTCTAGATAAAATTGAAAATAAAATATCTCTCAAGTGGATCAAAACATGTTTTGATTCTTCAAAAAGAATTATATAAATTAATAATTAACTTTTGGAGATTCCGAAGACAAGAATATAAGCCACTAAACCTATATATTATCCAATGTTTCAAAAATAATTTTATTCCTTCTTAACCCACTCAGTATCAAGCTTCAAAATTAGAATTAAAACCAAATATAAGCCACTAAACCTATATATTATCCAATGTTTCAAAAATAATTTTATTCCTTCTTAACCCACTCAAGATCAAGCTTCAAAATTAGAACTAAAACCAAAGCATGTTGTTAGGATCTTTTGAGATAATTGAAATCATTTTTTCATTATCAAACTTAACATTACTTAAATGTTTATTTTAAATGAAGAAAACATATATTTATTTTCCTTTATATAGACATTGTTAGATAAAAAATATTTCCATCCCTTAAAGAAAAGACTAGCTCTATGAAATAAGAACCATTAAAAATGGTTACCTTATGTAAAGTTCACATTTTCTAAATATTATAATTAATCATAACATGACCAACTTAAAATTTTTATTAACAAATCTTATCTTCTATTATGAGGAAATAGTTCCTTCTTTTATTTGGTCTTAACATTTATATTAAATTGTCAATGGTGTCTAAACTCTATTTTTGACATGATAAATGTCAAATATGTCCTTCTTGTATGACACCACTTTTGTTAATAATATAGTTGATTCTTCATATATGTTTATTATCCATCTAACCATTAAAAGTTAGTTTTTTATTATAGAGAGTAATAATAAATTAATGAGGTGGTATGTGGGTAAATAAGGAGAGTTTGTAAAGTAGTGAGTCTTCAATTAAAGATAAGAAAATAGATACTTTGTTCATGAAAGTTTTAAGATGGCACACTGTAGTTTGTCCTTTATAAAAGGTTCTCGTAGAAAAATGCATTTCTCTAAACATGTAGCTATTATTATCAACTTTCCATAAAAACTAGTTACAACAATACATTTTCAATAAAACTAACATAAATAAAGATAGAATGATACATTTATTACTCGAGTGTAAATAAATGAAAAAATATTTGCAATAATCACATAAAGAAATATTGTTACTAACTTTCCCTAATTTAATATAAATGATAATAAATAAAGTAAAAACTTACATAACTATTAATCAATATATCAAATACTATAAAAAGAATTACCATTTAAACTAATTTCCATATATTATAAAACATACCCAACAAAAAGAAAAATTTAATATTATCTTTCTTAGTTAAATTTACTGTGTAATAGCATTATCTAAAAAACTTAATTGATGAGTTGTAAAGAAAATATATCCCAACTTATAAAACTTTAAAAAGCCATTCCAATCCCCAAAAAATACCATCAAAAAAATCTTCATTGCTTACAAGCTCAAAATATAAGCTCATTAAAATTTAATTAATGGTTGAACTGAGAGGCTTATTCTAGAACCCAATATAATGTGTAAGGATGTCATCAAAGTTGAAATTTTGCTTATGTCAGTCAAAATTAAAAAAAAATTAAAAATAAAAATTAAATAATTATACAAAACATTTAAATATATACTCATAAAAATTTACACATAAAGTTATTAGATCCCTCTCGACTCATGTTAAAATCCATATTTAAATCTATCCTCTCAACTCATATTAAATCCATATTTAAAATAAAGTTATACGGATATGTATAATAAATATTCCCCTATTTATAAAACTTTAAAAAAGTTTTCCAATCCCAAGAAGAAAGTAATAAATGAAACATCTTAAGAAAGTAATAACACAATTAAAAGACACACCATCCACTGGAACCATAATAGGCCACATGCACGTGAAACTTCAGAAGAAAACAATCAAAAGCATTTTGTTTATGATTAAGCTTTGTTTTATAATCTTAGAATTAAATCTATTTTTTCAGGGTTGTTTTATGATATTGAAATCTATTTTTTCATAGATAAATTAAATTTAATGTGTGGTATTGAACATGTTAAACAAATACTATCGAATCAATGTGGGTGGTCATTTTTATTTGTGAATATATCTATTATATAAATATCTTGTATTCTATAATTTCATGTATTATATTAATTTTTTATTAAACTTAAAATAAATATTTAATGTTATTTAATATTTTTTTTTAGTAATAGCCTTTTTATCAACATGGAGTGTACGCAATCAACATGTATTATCAATACCTTTTATGTTATGGATACATATTTAAACAATGAAATCATGCTAATTTGCATGGCGGTAGAATGGTAGTTTTGTTTTTATGCTTTCCATGTGTTTAAATGATATAAATGAAACAAAATCAAGGTTAAAGTATTAATGAAAGTGTTGCTATAATAGATAGTAGAGATTTATTATTTTATGACAAATGCTTAACTTTACATTATAAATATATTTTTTCAATTTTGAGATGACTATGTAATATGTGTTTTTGAAATTATTCAAAAAAATATAAATTAGGTTGAAAAATGAGAGTTTGTGATGCAGGGTTACCCCTGCACATATCCATAGTATGCATAAATATGTATAAACACAACTGTTTTAGGTAATTAACTTTCAAAGGAGTCAATCTTCAAAACTCAAATGGTTAAGGTCCCCTTTTACAGTTCCTTTATATCAGAACTCAATCACTCTGCCAATACCTCCTATCGGGGCTTTAAACAACTCTCAAACCTTTATATAAGACTGTATCCAGGCCTTCCTTCTAATTCCTTCTATTGGGACTTTGAACCCCATCAAAATATTAATTAAACCTTTTTAAACCCACTGGCTGCATCTATATATAACCATCCTCTTAAACCATTGGTTAATATATATATAACACATAAAAACCTTCATTCACGCAATTTCCTTATAAAACTCTTTACAAAGGGAAATGTATGCAAATCCTACCTTTTTCCACTTTCCGTATAACTTCTGCACATATTCCGAGGCTATATCTCAATCGCAATCAGCTATCGCTTCCCCACGGGTCCTCATCGCCCCTTCCTTTCTGATATGCGATTATCGAAACATAATATATTGGCTCTTTATCATTAAAACCCCACCATTCATATTTATTGGGAAATATAAGAATACGGGAATACAAAGGAAACCATGGAAATTCTGCTCCGAATCACATATACCGGACTTTAAGATATATAGACCCAAATCTATATATCGTCGGGTCTGCCTCTGAACAGTTCCTCCTCCAAACCCCAATTAACGCGATCTCCGATCAGCGATTATCGCTATCGGCAATCGCTATCGCACCATCGCAATTGACCCTTTCCACTTGCTCCGATCCGATATATATTACGAACCCGATAGAATTATAGGTTACATCTGATAAGGTTTTGGGTCTGGATAGATCGCATGTTGCAGTGGCTTCCTCCCTTTGGGATATGTGATGTGGTTCTGATTTATTCACTTCGCCGATTTAATCCTGCAATTTAATCTGGGCCGTCGATTTTCAAGATCCGATGACTACTGTGTATCAATTCTTCAACTCTCTACTATTCTGTTTGCTTGTGATTTACGTTGTTTCTTTAACATTTCTGTGGGTTCCAACTTTCTTCAAAGTTTGATCTCTCGGTGTTTTTAACTGCGCTCTCCCCCTTGAGCTTTGGCTTTGATCATTCTAATGGATTTAACAATCCATTATGATCCTCCTCATCATGTTCTTCCTCTGTATAATCACCTCGACTCCACATCCTTGCGCTTACTGCACTTGCCTGCATAAATATATATGTACACTTTTCAAACACATTTGATTCATCCTTCAATGCTCAATCACATGCTTATACATGATTTTAATTAATCTCTGTATCTATATAATTACAACAATGAATTACAAACTGAGATCTCTGTCTCTCTGGCCTGATTTTCAATATCAGTGGCCTCTATTTCCTAATCTTCCCGTAGGCTTACAATACTCTAATCTGCTATCTATTTTCCTATTCAACCTCTCTCTAACCTCTGTTCATGCCTTTTAGGCTTACATTTATACAAAGGGATTCTAAAACCAATTTCTGGTTTAGATCCCTAAATCCCTCAACAAAATCCTAAAATCTCTTTCTCATCCCTAAGGATTCTCTCAAATCCACAAAATCATGAACTGACTCCTAATCTAGTATTTATAATCAATTCTCAATCCTCTCATCACTCAACTATCCTAAATCTCTCATGTTCTCCTATATTCGAGAACATTTACAATAAAGCCTCACAATATTCAATTAATTCCTATTCTCATTAAAATCACTCAAAACATTAAATAGTTACATAAATCCAACACTTGGGAAACCAACTTCCTTGAAACACAAGATCCCCTATGTCTACTAGAATACAATGATAATGTTGAGCTACATGCTCCTGCATCAGTTTGATAGGTAATTTTTTTCAATTCCAATTGGTTATGAAATTATTATGTTTGTGACACAGAATTAGCTTTCTATTTTTCAATATAGACATGATTTTGGATATTTCATTAAGCTATGAAATTATTATGTTTGTGACACTGAATTAGCCTTCCATTTTTCAATATAGACATGACCTTGGATATTTCATTAAGCTAATTACGACTAAAAACCCAAACAATTAAATGCAAAATTTCAAAATTATAGTGATGATGTAGAGGCTTAAGAATTATTATTGTTTAATGTTGAATGCTTAGCTAGCTGAGCTTTTACTAATAAAAATCTACGATATTTTCAAGAGATTTTGTAGGAATTGAGGATTAATGTGACTTTATTATAGTGTTTTCAAGTCGTCCATCTTTAAGATTTGCATATTGCCATATCTATTGTAATGGATAAAGCAATGCTCATATGGATTTTGTGCACGTGATTTAATCAATCTAACAAGTAGGTTCTCTAGTGTTTCCTTTGTGGGGGTGTTGTCAATATATAGAGAATACTAGCCATAGTCTACTTGCTTTTGTTAATTATTTTGGTAACGATAATTGATCCTTCTAATCAATGCACTATTTAAGATGACATAATTTCTTGATGTTTATAATAGTGATACTATTACTCATGTCACTTGTTCTTCTCAAATAACCATTCTCACAATGCCTAGATAATATGATTTTGTTTCCTTCCCATTAGCTCACACTATTTAACATACTTTCTTTGTCACATCAACTATCACAAGAGATCAATCATTATAATTGACTATCTTCATAAAATTATATATATCTTCATATTTATATTTTTTTTATAATATGCATATTTCTCTATACACAACTTGGAGATAAAGAATATTGGAGAAATATGATTAACATAAAATTGATGATGCTTATCCATAGAACTCTTAAGACATGATGAATAACCATAGTAAATGAACTCCAAGGTTTTTATTATGAAAGTCCCTCCCAAGTGAAGCCTAACCTTGTGTCTCCTCTCTAAGTTGTTTGAGGATATTAAAGACATATTGCTAAATGGTTTGTTGTCAAAGTGACCTCTTGATTTCCACTATCACATAGTCACCATATTTCTTATACATCCAACTTACACAACTCTATTAATATAGATATATAATTCTATAAAATAAATAGGGTGCAGGTACAACGAAGGAGGTTTTGGTAAGTGCAACAATATTATGGGGAAGGTTAAAAAGGCCATGGAAAATGTAATAAATGGGGTACAAAAGTTTAGTTACCATATTTATTAAACATCCAACTTACACAACTATATAAGTCTATAGAGAAAAATTAATGGGGTGCAGGTATAATGAAGGAGGTTTCAGTAAGTGCAACAAATCCTAGGGAGAAGGTTAAGAAGACTATCGAAAATGTAATAATTGTGGTACAAAAGTTGTAAAAAGTATAATCAATCAATGTCAAAGAGTTATAATTAGTAAAATTACATTAAAAATATTAATGTGGTTAATATAGCTAAAGATTTCATAAATATAACAAAAAAAAATTGTAACAAAAAAATTATTGCAACGCGCAAGAATATTTTACCGATGCATACATTTACTTAATTAACCATGTACTATCGAAAATGTAATAATTGTGGTACAAAAGTTGTAAAAAGTATAAGCAATCAATGTCAAAGAGTTATAATTAGTTAAATTACATTAAAAATATTAATGTGGTTAATATAGTTAAAGATTTCATAAATATAACAAAAAAAAATTGTAACAAAAAAATTATTGCAACGCGCAAGAATATTTTACCGATGCATACATTTACCTAATTAACCATGTATAAAAATGTTATGGGTCAACTTTAACTTGAGAAAAAAAGAAGAAATTACACATATTATTGTAAAATAGACCATTTTGCTAAATACAATTTGCTTATATTTAAAATGAATGTTATAAATAATAATGAGGAACTTATCATGGAGGAACTTATTAGAATTGGAATAATCTCAAATCCCCAGGGAATTGACATGAATCTAATTTTTTAAATTTATTAAGAGTAATGGACCATTTTGCTAAATAAAATTTTCTTATGGTTCATCTTGTCCTCGCGATGAACCACACTGGTTGGTTAGAAAGACGTGGACAAATAAATTTTTGATGTGATTATCGCCTCTCAAAAACTTGAAATGGATCATAGAAGCCTACATTCAATAAATAAATGTTATATATAATAATCAGGAACTTATCATGGAGGAGCTTATTAGAATTGGAATAATCTCAAATCCCTATGAAATTGGTGGGCAACACGAATCTAATTTTTAAAATTTTTTAAAAGTCAATGCAACCTAACAAACTTTGCAAGACACTACAACTTTGGATAAGCATTCAGACGAAGCATATGCTGAGCATATTCCCTTGAGAATCAATCTTCACCGTCAATTAAGAAAAAAGGTCAATAGATCCTCATCCACTTTAAGTTGAAATAAGAAGTTTTCGACAAATCTGATATCATTTATAGTTTTTAAATTGAAAATAAAACCATAAACAAATTCATAGAAAATAAAAAATTAAATTAATAATACATAATATTAATATATTTCTCAATATTTATAATTAAGTTATTTTAAACTTTTAAAATTAAAATATAAAAAAAATCAATCGATTATTAAAATAATTTCTTTGTTTGTTAAGTAATGTGGGTCTTAATATTATTGGCACACTTAATTTATGGTTTGAGTAGCCATGATCCAGGGACATCTAAATTGTCAAAATCACTAGGGGATTGCACCTAGTGTAGCCATATTAGCCCTTAGCATGATTTGATTTTTGCCCACAAAATTTTGAACGAGTGACCTTTTCACTATAAAGTACCTTAACAAAACAACCTACCACCATCTACTCAAACAACCTACCACCATCTACTCTATGGCCAATAAACTAAAATCATCTCAATATAAAATCAAATAAAAAAATTATTTATTTAATTAATATAAAACATTTTCAAATAAAAAGTTTTCTAGCTTTCCTATAAAAATTAAAAAAATAACAAACTAATTCATATAATCCTAAGTAACTCATTCATATAATCTCGACCCCAAAAATTAGACATATATAAAATAATAGCAAGAGAAAAATGCATGGTCTAAGGTTAAAGATAATCCTCTTATAAGTGGTTTATGTATATATTACATGTAAGTGGAGTACCTAGTGCTAAGAAATAAAATCTACAATACATTTATGCACTCTATGACTAGTGAAAAAATTGTTTTATTTCACAACAGTCTTTTGATAACATCAAATTGAACTAGTTTTTTTTTTTTTAAGATTTTTCATATATATTTTTAAGATATATTACTTTACCACTAAACACCCATGAACCATAAATCCCTAATGGTTTAACTTTACAATAAAGTAAAAAGATACACTAGTGTCCAAATTAAATTTGGGACATCCAAAAGCCATTTCCTTCTTAGGAAAAGCAATATGCAATGATCATAATTGCACTGCTTCTACTTCCACATAAGGGAAAAATTGATTTCCACACGAAGAAAATAATGGAATGTCTCCTCTATAAAGACCCGGGAGATAAAGTTGACACATTATAAGGGACAAATAATGATCTTTTGACATTGACATGGTATTGGTAAAGGTTTACTTGGATTCATGATCATTATCATTCTCAATTATCAAAGATTTTGTTATAACTTTTTTAAATTTATTATTAAAACTATGTGTACTTTTAATAGTTTTTAAATATAAATTATGAAGGGAAGAAGTATGTTTTATATTTTATTAACTGATTTATTATTTTAGATTTTAAAAGTTACAAAAGATATGATCAAAGGAAGGGTTATATTTTATATTGGATGGACTTATATTTATTAATTGACAACTAAGGATTTTTTTTATATATAATTAATATTTTATTTTTTTAGTTAGTAATTGATTGATTTTTTTTTTTTTTAAATTGTGAAGGTGAATTATTATTTATGTAAATTAGAATTTTACATAAAATATATTGAATTTTGTTTTGATTGGTCACAAATAAAATTAGATCAAATACAAAATTTCGATTTCCTTGATAACTATATAGAGGATTTACTAATTTGAATCAAAACATAGAAAAGTAGTTTGAGAGTCGCGGCCTCGAAGGCCATTCCTAAACCAAAAACCAAAGAATCTAAGTTTGAAGAGTGGAAAAACAACGAACAAAAAAACTATTTAGGATTTGTCAAAAACTAAAGCTTCAATACAAATGAGATCCATGTTTCCTTCTAGAGAGCAACTTGGAGCCAGTAGTAGGTCAAGGTGAGTTTCAATTATGTCGAGTCTAAAAACCTTGGAACACATGTGCATCTGTATTTCCTCCAGCTAAAGGAGAATCTCTTCTCAAGCCTCATTCCCATGAATCAACATTCATCCCAACATTGTTTTTAAGCGCTAATAGATGTCACACGTGTGCATGCAGTGGTTGAAGCGACCCATAGAATGTCTTGTGCTCAGAACCCAATCTGCCACCTTTGTAAGAACCTTAGAAGTTATCAAGCACCAACATCTATCTATGATTTCTCATTTCGCTTGAGAAATTTCTTCCTAAATTTATGGCATAGTATGGTCTCTAAAATAAGTGGTAGAGTTCTCCACCCTTTATTGGGCACAAGAGCCTCCCAACTCCCAATAATAAGTTGCACCATGTCTAACTCTAACATGTCAATGAGGCATGATGTGCTTTTACTAGAGGGGAGAATCTAGACATGGAAAGGAGGAGTTTTGAAACTAGCAACAATGGAGAGACAAAGTA
This sequence comes from Pinus taeda, assembly GCA_000404065.3. Classification (NCBI taxonomy): domain Eukaryota; kingdom Viridiplantae; phylum Streptophyta; class Pinopsida; order Pinales; family Pinaceae; genus Pinus; species Pinus taeda. The sequence continues at coordinate 135,056 of APFE031124974.1, forward strand.
TTGGGAGGGTAATACATGAAGGATGGAGAATTTTGAAATGGAAAGGGAAGAAAAGAAGTGCAAGTGATACAAAAAAAAAAATCACGAGGAAGTAACAACACCAGAAAGAGGTCCAAGAGGAAACTTAGACAAAGAAAGGAGCAAGAGAAGGGAGGAAGTTCAATGGCTCCGAGGAAACCTACAATTCGAAATAGGAATAGCCTAAAGATCCAAAAACCTTGTCAAGGAAGGCAAAGGAACATTACTGAAAGACTAGAAACAACTAAAAACATAAAATATTCCCATTGAAATCTTTGGATCTCGACCAATAATTTTAAAACAATTTTTTCCATGATGGACCATAAACGACGCAATGATTTTGCATGCATAGAATAATCAATGTGTCTCATGCACATGGTGGTGGCTATGAGTGTTATGATAGTGCCCTACCTCCATGTTTGGCTTATATGATCCATGAATCCTAACAAGAAATTGACATCCAACAAATGAGGACAGTGAAACTGAATCCACCAAATCATTGAGTGCACCAAGAGAGATTGGACAATAAATGAGACAAAATGAACAAGACCTTCATCATAAGAGCAGATTTCGAGTGCATGTAGATCGAGGTTGATGGGATGTGCATATTAAACATCAAGGGGGGAGGCATTGCCACATCCAATTTCTACAGTAACTCGTGGGATGATGGCAATGCCTCCTCCTACATGTCCCTTAAGACTCACCCCATTCAAGTAGATTGACATAATTCATTAATGTATATTATATTTCTGAGTTTAATTTGTTATTGATGGTTAATCCTTTTTATTATTATCTGTAGTTTTACTATAAATTTTGGATAAGTAATATAATTATAATCCTTTAGAACATAAATGAATTAATAATTACTAATTTATATATATTATTATTATTAGTTTAATAATTCTATGTTGATTATATTTATGTAGAATTTATAGTTTAAAAAAACACATACAAACAAAATAAATGAATATTACATTGTTTTCAATAAAAACAAATTTAAAGTCTCATTACAAACATATTATATTGAGAATATAAGATTAACTTTATTAAAATAAATTAAATGAAGAATGTTTCCATATTTAAATTTCTGGTCAGTAAGTACCTTCACATCTAAAGTTTCAAAGGCATAATGGGTTCCATATTTAAAAGTATGTTCGATAAATACCTTCATATCTAAAGTTTCAAACGTATCCATAGTCTTTTATATTAATAATTAAAATGCAAAAGGAAAAGCAACATAATCAAATCTCATCATTATGTCATCAGATTATTCGAATCTCATCGTTATGTCATTATTTCTCTTTAACTTTGTGATACGATTTATACATGTTTTAGAGTTAATAAATGACCCTAGTTTGTTGGCCTAAATTATGCATACTTTCTTATATTAAAAATGGTTATGGTTTTTTAATAATTTTATTTTTTTTGGGGGAGAAAAAAGAGAATTTAAAAAGTGAAATGACGGTTTTAGTTTAGGAAGTTCAAGGTAGTTGCTTATGATATTTGGAAAAATGAAATAAACAAGAGCTATATAGTAGCTAGTTCTTGTTGTTTAGTTTATACATAGTTAAATTTAAATATATGTTATTGTTGAATATGTTATTTTTATTATTAATTTGTATTCTAATGGCCATGAAATCGATTCAAACATTCATTAACTTTAGAATAAGTGTGAACTAAAAAATTGAAAATTTATATTTATCTAAAATTATAATGATTAGATATGATAATATATTTGATAATTTTTAAATGAAAAGTTAACCAAGACAAGAATGTAAGACATATAAGTTATATATTATGAAATTTGTTAACTAGTAATTATAAATTTGAAATATAAATTTTTAGGAAATGTGGTTATTTATTGAAAATTTGTAATTATGAAACTGAAAGTATTGAAAATTTAGATGAGTTATCTTGTTTTGGAGTGAGAGATGTAATTAAAAATAAAATAAAAATAAGACATCATTTGTTATTTGAGTGTGCAAGGTAATCTATTTTTCTTTATTTAAAATTAAGAAAAAAAAATCTTTATATTAGTATTTATATTTACACAAAATTATAAATTGATACAAAACAACAATGATCTAGTAATATATTTTTAATGATAAAAGATGAAATTGTTCACACATTAAATTAACGATAATGTCTTCAATTGATTTTAACATTAATGTCATGTGTTAAGTGTGAAATATACTGGATAGAAATTTAGCTTTAAATTAATTTATAAAATAATATAATAGAAAATAATGAAATATAAAGCATTGATTTGCTAGCAGGTTCCTTGCATGATGTTGATTTTATTTTTAATGGAATTATCTAAAAAGACCATTTAATTCATGCATGTGGAGCCCAGTTTCCCAAAAGAATCCATACTTAATATATTATAATTTGCTCGCGCTAACCACGTCCCCAAAATAAAAATAAAAATAAAAAATTGACAGAAAGGCAATAAGTTTAAGTTGTTGTTTATCTTAATCTAATTTTGATTGTCGGGGATGTTAGTTAGAAAGAAAAAGCATTCCACGATATCATTATGATTGCACATGGATTTTTTGACCCTGGAAAACTATTATTAAATGTGATTTGTGAGGTTTGTGACAATGAGTATTATGTTTTACACTCTACTTTTACTCTCCTACTTATTATTATCCCATAAAATCCATTCATATTTAACATGGCATGAAGAGAGATAATTTTCTCTCATCCCATTACTATATACATACCATGCATATTTCTAACTCTTCTTGATAGAATATATTTCAAAAACCAGTGGAAGAAACTCTTACCGACAAAAATTCTAGAGATGTCCTGATAGACCCATTGCAACCAAGCAAGTTAAGAAGTTTCTAGCTCACCCTGTCGTGCCATAGCACCCTCCTCCATATCCAGAAAGACCTCCATTCAAGTAGAAACTAGGTGCGCCAACCACATAATTACCAGGAGTCCCAACATACCCCATAAGCCAAAAACCTCTTGTATACCAACCACTGCCCTGCCCGGTTGAAAACTATAGTGCACCACCATATTGACTCGCTCTAGGATTAGAACCGAAAACCCCGGTTGGACCACCAAACCCTCGCCCTAGTTGGCCACCCATCTTCTAGCAAACAACATAAGTCTCACTCAACACTTTTAAGTCGCCCGTTAAAGTCATCTTTCACACCCTCATTCCCATCACTCTTTGCACAATGATGCAAGCCTCCTGCTGGTTTTTGGACCACCAAACCCTCGCCCTTGTTGGCCCCCCCATCTTCCAACAAATAGCCAAGTCTCACTCAACACTTTTAATTCACCCGTCGGAGTCATCTATCACTCCCCCATCATAATCGTTATTTGCACAGTAGTGCCCAACCTCTTGTTGTATGTTGGACCACTAAATCCTTAGCCACGTTGGCTCCTCATCATTTAGGAAACAGATCGTCTCATACAATAATTTGTCGATAACTTATTTTTCGGTATTTTTTCGACCATAAAATTTTGTGGGGATAGAGGTGAGATCTTTAGGTACCTATGATCATAATTTCAAAATTTGGTTGCTATACTTTTATATATATTCTCTGAGGAAGCTAGGATTTTTGAAATCTCTTGAAATCAATCCCAAACATGTTAGTTTGGCATTTTCATGATAAAAATTTTTCTATGATATTTCAGACTGTGAAATTTTGAAGAGATATAGGTGATATCTCTAGGTGCATGTGGTCAAAATTTTAGATTTTGTTTCATTATAAGTTCATATATATGCTCTATAGAAATTGGGATTCTTGAATGGCCTTGAAATTAATTTCAAATAGGCTAGCATAACATTTTTGCTATAACTTGATTTCTAGGACTTTTCATAATTTGAAATATTTTGAAATATGAGGATACATATAATAGTAAATCAAGTAAATATTTCGAATTTTGGTTCAGTATTCTTTCAGAGACATGCCATGTCGAAGTTATGGTTTTTGAATGATCCTAAAATTAGTCTCAAACATATAGGATCAAATTCTTTTTTTATAATTTTTTTGTTGGGATTTTTTAAATTGTGAAATTTTCAGAGATCTCAAGAGATATACAGAAATATATTGGAAAAATAATTAAGAATCAGATTTACAAAATTTGATAGGTGGCGTGTTGTACAATTTCATTCTTGGGAAGAGACCAAAAACAACAATCTTTGGGATAGTTACCATAAATTTCATTTGGAGATTCACATTTTGGTCAGATTTAGTGAAGGATGAACCAGTGAGCGAACTCAGTGAAGGAAGAAGTAATGCTCACACTTGGTGAAGAAAGAAGTAAAATCGTACTTGATGAAAGTAATGTGAAACTTATCATCTTTTGAAGAAGTTATATACACTTAAAATAAGTTGTAATTAAGTGTTGTTGCTCAAATAAAGGGATTGGTACCTCTTGCTAAGTTGGTGCTTAGTAGTGGGGATTAGTGTCTCCAGTAGGTTTGTGCCCATGAATTTCCAAAAATGGAGATCAGTGTGTTTGGTAGGTTGGTGCCTATGAATATTTGCAACGGTAGGGATTGGTTTCTCCCATAGGTTGGTTCCTATGAATATTTACAACAATGAGGATTCGTGTCTCTAGAAGGTTGGTTACTATGAATATTTGCAGCGGTGGAGATTGGTGTCTCCAATGGGTTGGTGGCTAAAAATATTTGTAGTGATGGGGATTGGTGTTTATAAATATCAATAAAAGTATATTTGTGTCTGCCAGGGTCTATACAAGTGGGGATTAATGTCTCTAGTAGGTTAGTGCTTACAAGTATTTGTAATAGTAGGTTGGTGCTTATAAATAATTATAAGAAGAGGTTTTGTTGTTTTCTCGTGAACGATTTTCTACATAAATCATGTGTTCCATGTTCTTTAGCTGATAGATATCACATGTGATTGTTTTTTTATGGTCCATGAATGTTTAAATAAGTGAAAAATGTTTTATATTGATTCACAACCCCCCTACCCTCTCAATATAAGTTTCGTTTCAATAACTAATATGAGAGCAGGCTCTTGTTAAAATTACTAAAGAGAAAATAATTTTTTTTTAGAGAAACATTAAAACAACTAAGAACAAATCACAAAACATAAACACAATGTTTTATCCTAGAAAACCCCAATCTGAAAAAAAAAGAAAAAAATCAACTAACAAAAGTCTATTAGTGTCCTTATCCAAAACTCAGCCAAGTTGGCCAAGTGAGCCATTACTGCTCACCTCTTATTGCCCCTGTGCTATTACAATGAAGTAAAAGGCTTCATTACATACATTCCATAGGAAAAAACCATGAGAAACCAAAACCATGTTTCGAAAATCACCACTAGTATAAACCAAGTAGCTTTGACTCTTCCACCACATCAAGTTTTACCTAAGAATCCCCCCCTAAAACATGACTTGAGGTTTCTCTTGACCAGATTCAGCCAAACTAGCGAAGTGAATCGATCGACTTACCTCCAAGTCCTACCCCCCTCAATGTTTATATCTAGGGTATAATTGAGCATGCCCTTTATCAACTAGTTCTAACTCCATAATTTATTGGTAATTTCCCAAGGGTACACATGCCTTACCAAGTCTTACAACAATATGTCCATTTGCACGTAACAAAAAATCAACTCCATTATAAAATAATACTATTTTTTTTTAATTATTGTTGCTATGACCATCCTCTCACCCTGTGCTCTTCTCTCCAAATCCATCTTCCATGCCTATTCTTCTTTTGAACCTTTGTACTCATATCTCTAATTTTCTCTTATGGTTCCATGTCCTTGCACTTCATGCTAATCACCTAGGCCTCCTCCTCACATACCTTAGATGACATGCCTTTTGACATGATACACAACGACACAAACCACACCACGAACTTGATTTAGACTCCACACACTGTGTTTCTATTGCTCAAGAATCCATTCTCCTTCAGTTCTTTCATTGAAATCGATTTCTTCTTATTTCCATGCTTGTGTGCCTCCCTCACACTCACTAGGCCAAATAAACCATTGGAAACAAAGGTATCTATCTTAATCCAACACTTGGCTCCATTTGATTTAAGTAGCCAAGCCATAAATTAACCTTCAACTTTAATACCATGTCAAAATTATGAAGAGATATATAAATTTACTAAGATAACTCATTAAAATAACGAGAAAAAATCACAAAATGTAAACATCAATGTTACCAAATTAACGAGAACTTTATTGAGTTTCCATTTTTTTGAAGGTCACAACAAATCATGATTTTCATGTTGATTTTGAGAAGTGGTGATGCAACATCACTCTTTTGTCATTTCAAAGTTAAAATTCCAACATTTTTTTAACCATGGCATTAAAAACCAAATATCATGATTATGAAAGACATGAAAAACTACACTGATATGCAAAAGCGGTGATGCACCATCACCACTTTTTTTTCAAGGTTAAAATTCAAACATTTTTCAATCATGACATTAAAAACCAAATACTGTGACTATGAAATACATGGAAAAACATTGAAATGAAAAAGTGGTGATGTAGCATCACCCATTTTTTAGAATTAAAATTCAAGTGTTTTTCAACCATGACATCAAAGACCAAATATCATGACTACGAAAAACCCTAAACATCAACACTAAGTTTGTCTACTATTTTCTTTTTTTTT
>APFE031124974.1:146816-159869 GCA_000404065.3 Pinus taeda
TCAAATTTTGATGTTATTTGATTTAAAAATATTTAATCAAATTTTTTTAGTTTATAAGATATTATCAACATTAATTTATTCAAATTTTTAACCACATAAACTACAAACTTTAAAATTAAAATAAATAAAAAAAATTAAATCCTTATAAAAATTATTTATCAAATTTTTTAAAATTATTTAAGTTTTTATAAATTAATTCATCAAAATTTTAATTTATTCAAATATTTTCCAAATAAACAACATAACGTTAAAATTAAATTTAAATAAAAAAATTAAATCACTATTATTATCGGACATTATTATTAACAAAAAACTAATTTATACAAAAATTTTAAACCATATTTAAATCATATTTAAAAAAATAAAAATATGTATCATAAAACATTTCTATGGTCTTTGAGAAACATATGTGATCATTTATTTATGCCACAACTATACATACATTTAAGACATACATATAATATAAAGTGAGGTCACTTTGGATAAGTGAAATGCATAAAATAATTATTTCAGGAGGCGAATCCTTTCTTTCTTAAGGCAATCCCTCGTATAAATCCATGCAATGTCTTTTTCACCGTAAGACTAAAGTTTTAGTCATATTTTTCTACTTCTTATGTCTATGTTTGTCAAATATATTATGCTGGTTTACCTATTAAACCGTACGGTTAAGTTATGTTTCACTATCTAGGTTCTAGGAGATTTATTTTATAAATGCATTCCATATTGTACTTTACCTAAAACTTATGCATTTGCTTTTATGTCTCCACAATCTTATTCTCGTATATTTTAGGGAAATCTTTCATAGGGTGAAATGAATATCATGTAATTTTCCAAACTCAGGAAAATAGTGTTATACAAAGTAAATAATAAAAATATCATAAAATTGAAATATTTAGTGTATACTCATAAAAAAAGTCTAGGAATATCTAATTGTTGAGCCATTTTATTATAATTTGGGAGAAAAGTATAATAATGTGTAAATGGTGCATTTGGGCTTGTCTCGATGGTAAGTATGATCAAACCTAAGTGGTAATATGACTAGCCTAGATGACACAATAACTACTGTAATGATGCCTTATGCTACCCCTGTGAAATTGTGTTGTCCGCTGCAAGGATGCTGCTAGAAACCCACCTCCGGTGCTTAGAAAATTACGGAAAATTAACCCCGACCTCTCCACCAAATACCCAAAATAACCCACAAAGGAATTGGCCAAATGTTGACCTCAGAATTTTGGTCCAAATTCCCCTTAGCTCCTTTAGATGCTAGCTGAGTTGGGACCCCTGTTTGACCCCTTAGATATGCCCAGGAAATTCTATAAATTTAGGAGTGTGATCCTTGCCCAAAACCCAGAAAAACCCAAAAAGGGTTTCTCTTGGTTGTAACCTTCAAAAATTGACCATTCACAACTTGGCCCTCCTCCAATTTCGAATTTTGTTGCTGTGACTGATCTAGTCAATCTCTGTTCTCCCAACTCCAAAAATCCTCCTCAAATGGCCCTTCAACTAATCTCCTACTTCTCCAGCTCCAACTCTACAATCCCTTCATCTGACTCCCACGTGAGCCCAGTGATGACTCTCTGCGTAGTCCCCGGTGACTTTAAATCAAACTGCTCCAATGCAGCAACCTCTTGCTCCAAAACTCTCCCGGAAGGTTGATCCTCCACTATAGCTCCAATGCCCAAACTCCCCCGGTAGTTGTTGCCCAAATGAATCCACAAGCAACACCTACTTGTTCCTCTTTTGCATCCTCTAGAAACACGCACTGGCTGAGACAAATGCTGAATGATATGACTATGAAACTCCATCGACCCTCCTCCAAGGTAGTACGAATTGGCTTCCTAGGGTTGCACTCAAAGTCCATCGAAGAAAAGGTTGAGATCTCTGCTCGAAGACACTCGTGTGCTGAACAACACAATAACTCGACTAAGCAGCTTGAGCAACTAAGGTTGAGTTAAATATGTCAAAAGATAAGATGCTGAAATGAGGAGAGTTGCCTTCCTTATATAGATTTCGTGGAGCACTTTTCCCTCCATGGGTCCCTCGCTTAACCATCAATTTTCCCTCCATGCAAATCGAACTAGGGAATGCGTATTCTCCTAGTGTGAGTGGGTCCCACGTACAAATTAACCACATCGAAATAACTTCTACTAAGTCTAGCTTCCTAATAAAATCAAATGGGCCCCATCACTTCCAAAATCGGCCCCAAAATGTAGAAATTAATCATATTCCAAAATAATTTAGGAAGGGACATTACAATCCTCCCCTCCCAAATGTTGCTTGTCCCCAAGCAACTTCAGTGCTGGATGCTCAAGTATGCGCTCGCCCTCCTAAGTAGCATCCTCATCCGGTAAGCACCTCCAATGCACCAAAAATTGCTTGTCCTTAATCAATGCTTGAGCAAGCATCCTCTCTAACTACTGCTCCCCATTGTCACTGCAAAATGTGCCAGGGTCCCAGATGTGCCATTGGATTGTGCTTGACCTCTGCCCTGTCCTGATGTGAAAGAATCCTTCAATACAAGGATCCCAGGCCATCCTGTCCAACATGAATCTCCCCTTGTTCCAATCATTATCCTGCACAGTGCAAGTACCAAAAGTCCCCTGCTCCATTAGTGACTCGCTAAAGCACAATGGAAGATCTGTGTGATCTCCCCCTATAGTAGCCATCACATGCCTAAATGTTATTGAGCTGTGAAGAGTTGTGATGCCCCAGGTCCCTACTAGTCCTAGAGTGGTATCACCATGCTGACGTTGCGCTACTTTGTCTATGACATACTCCCCATCTTGCGCAGACAATATCTCCCCTCCTAAGGCCTAGTGGTGAAAAATCTATGAGAGTCAAGCTCATCCTTCCCGGGCATTTCCATGATGCCAATATCTACCCCTCTTTCCAATGCCACCAGTCTAACCCCAATTGGATTCTCCAATAAAGAGTTATGCCAAATCTCCCACAGTGACCTGATTATATACTTATTCAGTAGAGAGAACTTGTACGATGTGCCACGAGTCACTGTTTCTACCTTTGACTCTGAAAAATATATACACAAAAACTAAAGTCTATCCTTTTTCTGTACCTTCTTACAAAATTTCAATCCAATGCTCAGAGAGAAAGTTATGACGATTTTCCCCAGGTCACCTATTTGGAATGTAATTCAGGAGTCTGAGAAAAGACCAACTTCCTCAGATCATATCTCCGCAAATATAGCACGAAAAGCTCTGAAATTCGGACCCGAGATTTAGCACAATGTCTTCTCAAATGGTTTTTTTTTTTTCAATTTTTGAAACGTCGTAGAAAAAAAGTTATAGCGAAAATGCCACGATGACCTGTTTGGAGCAAAGAAACCCCAGAAACCTGGCTCTAATACCAAATGTTATGAAACCAGCTCAAGAAAAGATAGAAAAGATAGATCAACGCCTTAAAATTTAGCCTCTTCGAGGGGGAAACCTCCTTTACATTACATAAATGAACAATTCTTGGATGATTCAAATGAAAAGACCTCCTCTCTATATATAGGAGTCTAAGGGGTCATAACATAATCAGAGCCTACATAACAATAATAATGTAAGGGCACAATAATAAAAATAGTGGGCTTCTATGGGGCAAAATAGTAACAATATTGGCACTACATGGGTACATCAATATAATAAGTGGGTTGTTCTAATAACAATAAGGGGTTACACTAGTATTATAGGGGCCTAACATCATCATTGTTGTCATCATTGTCATGGATGTCATGATCATCGACATTATCATCATCATTCATGCCATTATTATTTTTTATGACGACCTAGATGACAATGATGATAATGATGATCAACCAATAATGATTTGGATGATGATGCCAGATATAATGAATATGATTATAACAATGACAACATTTAAAATTAGGAAGATTTTCTAAGGTCATTAGAGCGTCATCATCATAATCATTGTCGTTATCATCATCATCATCATCATTTTCATTGTCATTGTAACCACCATCATCTTTATTATCATTGTCATTATCATCATAATCAACATTCATGTCATCATCATCGTCTTCATTATCATCATCATAATGATTATTGGCATTATCATGAGTTATTCATAATTTTCAATGTCATAAGAAATACCATCAATGCAAAAAATTTGATGTGTTGGAAAATGGATTCAAAAAAAGACACAAAAATGGGTGCAATAGTGGATGTAAAATTGGCTGCAAAAGTGGATTCAATAGAAGTAGATGCAAAACAAGGCACAAAACCTGATAGAAAGGTGGATGCAAAAAAAGATGAAATAGTGAATACAAACTTGGACACAAAATATGATGCAAACGCAGATGCAAAAGTGGAATAAAACATGGGTGCAATAGTAGGTGCAAAACACGGCACAATTTGTGGTGAAACAAAAGTGGATGCAACAACAGATGTAGAAAAGGACATAAACTTGGATGCGAAAAGGAGGAAGACTTGGATGCAAAATAAGATGCAAGAAAGGATATAAACATGGACGCAAACATGGGTGCAACAATGGACACAAAATTAGATGCAAAAGTGGATTCAATAGAAGTAGGTGCAAAATTAGATGTAAAATGAGATGAAAAACTTGATGTAAAAGTTGATGAAAAAACATACACAATATTCAATGCAAACTTCGACACCAAATAGGATGCAAATGTGGATGCAAAAGTAGAACCAAATGTGGGTGCAATGGTAGGTGCAAAAAATGGCACAAATTGTGGCACAACAAAATTGGATGAAATAGTAGACAAAAAATGACACAAACTTGGATGCAAAACAAGACGTAAAAAAGGAAGAAAAAGTGGACTCAAACATGGGTGCAACTGTGGACACAAAATTGGATGGAAAAATGGATGCAACAAAAGTAGATACAAAACAAGACATAAAACTTGATGCATAAACCTGACACAAAAGTGGATGCAATATTTGATGCAAATTTAGATGCAAAAGAGGATGGAAATGTGGATGCAAAAGTAGAAGCAAACATGGGTACAACAATACATGGAAAACATGGCACAAATTGTGGCACAACAAAATTGGATGTAAAAGTGGATGCAATGATAGATGCAAAAAAATAAGAAAATATTGATGCAAAAGAAGATGCAAAAAGGGATGAAAAAGTGGATGTAAACATGGGTGAAACAATGGATGAAAATTTGGATATAAAAGTGGATGAAAAAGTAGATGCAAAACAAGATGCAAAACCTGACGCAAAATTGGAAACAAAAATGGATGCAAAAATAGATGCAAAAGTAAATGCAAACTTAGATGCAAATGCGGATGTGAACGTGGATGGAAAATTATAAGAAAAAGTGGGTGCAAAGGTAGGCGCCAAACTAGGCGCAAATTGTGGGAAAACAAAAGTGGATGAAATAGTGGACAAAATAATGGATGCAATAGAAGATGTAAATGTGGATGAAAAACAAGATGCAAAAGTGGATGAAAAACAAGATGCAAAAGTGGATGCAACAAATTAGATGAAAAAATAGATGCAAAACTAGGCGCAAACCTTGACGTAAAACTTGGTGCAAAGGGGGATGCAAAAAAGGATGCAAAAAAGGAAGGAAAAGAGGATGCAAAAAATGAAGCAAAAGTTGATGCAAGTGTAGGTGCAAAAAAATGGATGCAATAGAGGATGAAAAAGTAGGTGAGACAAAATTAGGTGTCAAACTTGACACAAAACCTGGCACAAAAGTTGGTGCAAAGGATGACACAAAAGTTGGTGCAAAACCTCATGCAAAACCTGGTGCAACACTTGGTGCAAAACTCGGTGTAATTTTGGCATCAAGTTTTGCACCATATTTGATAAATGGATGCAAATAACACAAAAAATGGGCTCTAGATGCAAAAAAGGAAGAAAAAATGAATGCTAATCACATGGTTTTGTTGTAGTGTGGGTAGAACAGAAGGAATGAAAATTTGTAGAAAAAGAGAATAGAAGCCCTCATCTGTCATCTAAAAGGTGGTTGGAGAAGTATATTTTTGAAGATCAATAAGAAATCCTCTTTGATTCATTTGATGTTGAGCTATACGAGTGGATATCAAGGTTGACTGGGAGAAAGCACTGTTTTAAAGGAGACGAACCTATGAAATGGGCTCTTGAACTGAAACAACGACTGAAGAATAACAACAATAGGATCTGAAGAGCTGTTGATTTATGGATTGATAACATTTTGGGAGGATTAACTACTAAGTTTGCAGTGGACTCGATTATGTCTTACAGTGAAGCAGAACGGATTTTTTTCAAAGGACTGCAAGGTAAGTTCTAGAGATCTCTAAAACTATGGATTAAGTTGCTTTTATGCGAAAAGGTATTTTATGAATGTAGTCAGATTAATAGTTACTTATGTTTGGAAGAAGATCCAAAGAAGAAACTAGAACAATGCGAAGTGGAAAGATATATAGAATATATACTATAAAGAGATCTTGTGGCCAAGATCTAAATACTTTTATGGAAAATGACTATAGCTCTCTGTTACATGAGTCTGAAAGTGAAGAAAACCTTCTTGAGGACCTTGAAGTAACTCCGCAGTACTCACCCTTCGAGCCTGAAAGTTCACCGAAGGTAGAATCAAGTAGTAACCAGGGTGCTTTTAGCTTTCCTCATCCCCCTGCCCCCCCCTTCCATCGCCCTAGCTTTATGATCCCCTCCCACACCCCCTCCTCCCCCTTCGAGAAGAACTATGGCTAATGATATTAAGCTATTTGTCTTTAAAGGGACTGGATCATAGGATCCATAGCAGTTTTGATTCTTATGTAAAGCAGCATGGACAGTGAAGTAGGTCCATGATGAAAATATAAAGAAAGCATAGCTTGTGATGACATTCCAAGATCGAGTGTTGACATGGTACATGAAGAATTCAAGCAATCAGATTAGATCATTTGCATACATTAAAACATCGTTGGTAAAATAATTTAAGAAATCAAAGTCCGAGTCGCAGTGTATCACAAAGTTAAAAATAAATCAAACAGAGGCCTACCGAGTCTATTTGGGAATTTGATCAAAGATTAAAGATATTATTGGATTAGGTGAGTTTCGAAATAGCTCCACAACAACATAAAGAATGGTTTATAACTGCACTACTTCCACATATAATATTGCCTTTGTTGCAACAAAAGATAGAAACTCAAGACTAAGCTTTACAACTTGCGATGAAACTAGAAGCTTCGACTATAGGTGATACTAATGCAAGGATGCAGCAGATCCAGAGTCAACTAGAAAATTTGACTATGTAGATACAAGATATGAAGAAAAGTAAGGAAATCAAAGAAGAAGTGTGGTGTAAAAAGTGTAAAGAAGAAGACCATTCTAAAGAACAATGCCCTCTCTTCAGAAACTACATGGCTAGTGGAGCACTGAATCCTTTGAATCCTAAATCCATCTTATGGTGCGAGATATGTAAAACTAGAGGCAAACATTGAGAATAAGAATGTTATTTGTTACAAAAATATGTGCAGACCCCCAAGAACCCATACTGCAAGTTCTGCAAATTAGTGGGACATGGTGAAAACAACTATCAAGGTTATGAACTAATGATGGAGAGAAGTGTTGATGCATATATAATGCAAGTGGAAGAACATGGACATGAAGAAAATGGAGAACATAGTGGTCAAGGTGGAGGAGTTAGTCGAGGACGAGCACAAATTATTCGCTATAACTGCAGCCAACCAGGACACTTCGTGAGAGACTGTCAGAATACCACCACCACATGTAAGTATTGCAAATCCTTTTATCATGTAATTAAAGAGTGTTCGATACTTATGGAAAAAATGCAAGAAAAAAGAAACCAACAACTGACACAAAACATATAAAGGATGATTGCAAAACCAAGGACTGATGAACCTCGCATTAGTATTGTAACAAGGAGTGGAATTGTGACTGGAGGTGATAAAGAAGTTAGAAAGAAGGAAACCAAAGCTACATGGGTTAGAAAGACTACTAAAAAAACCCCTGTGTTTGATATTCAAAAGGAAAAAGAAGTCTTTATGGAAGTGAAGCGAAGCTTTATGGATGTAGGAGGTTCGACATCTAGCGCGTAGTAAAATCAGAAGAATAGTTTCAGTGTATCATATTTGACATAAGGCCAAGCTCTGACAATATAGGAATGCGATGCAACATATAAGGTAGATATTTTAAAATATTTTCATCAAACTTGTATGAAATTGTTGTGAAATCTGTTGGGTTGTGTTATATTCTTTCCACATAGTTAACAGGGGGTTTGAGGGGTACCCGTAACCCCACTTTATGGGGTCCGGGCAGCGCCCCGGAAAATTTTGGTTTTGGACCCTATGTTAGGTTGGGCGGACCCACCTATGGTTTTGTGCATGATTTTCGCACATGTTTTTTGGACGCCGATGGTTTTCGTTCCATGGTTTTGGACGCGATGGTTTTTGGTCCATGGTATTGGATGCTTCGACATGTATAAATATGTATTGTAACATTGAAAGGAACATAATGAAAAATCAAGCTAGTAGTCCTGGTTTTTGGATCCAATGGGAAATCTTTGTGTATACGTGTTTTATGTGTTATGCTCTCGCATTTTTATTTTTTCTGTGATTTAGAATTCGCATGCAGGTAATTTCTATACGGGGTTAAAACCTACACAGCAGAGGGTACATATGAAACTATTTTGGAATGCAGAATATAAACTCTGAAAGCTTTCAAAGACATGATAAGAGTGTATGCTTGTTTCTCAATAATATCATACCTCAGCTCGGTATCCCTTAAGGTTTTACTGAAAAATGCCACCTGATGCTCTGAGCCTTCTTCATCTACTTGCAATAAAATTGCTACAGTCAATAGAGGCAAAAGAAAATATATGGAACTCATTGTTGTAATCTGGACTGATTAAAGTGGGGGCCTGCATAATAGCTTGTTCAATGGACTCAAAGGATTTTCTTACTGCGCTAGTCCATTTGATTTCTGACCCCTTTTTCAACATAGAGGTAATATGCTTCACAAGTTCTGCAAAGTTTGGGATAAACCTCCTTACAAATTAATCTTGCCTAGAAAGGACTGGATGTCCTTTTTTGATCTCGAGACAGACAAGGTCTGTATCGCTTTTACTCTTTGTGGGTCAATTCGGACACCTGCACCAGAAACAATATGTCCCAACAACTTGCCTTCTTCTAAACCAAACTGTGACTTCTTAGGATTTACTGAAATCCCAAACCTTCTGCACTTCAAAAACACTTTCTTCAAATGTTGCACATGGTCTTGATGGTTGTTGGAGTACACTATTATATCATCAAGGTAGATAAGGACAAATTTATCCTTCTCTCCCACAAATTCTATATCCATAGCTCTCTGAAAGGTGGCTCCAACATTCGTCAACCCAAAAGGAACCTTGGAATACATAAAAGTGCCCCAAGGAGTGGTGAATGCAGTCTTCTCTTGACCATCTGAATGCACAGCAACCTGATTATACCCAAAAAAATCGATCCTAGAAAGACATCACTTTGGCTCCTAAGACTTTCTGCAGTAAATGCTCCATCTTGGGTAGGGGATAATTGTCTTTCTTTGAGAACTTGTTTAAGTTCCTGAAATCAACACACAGTCTAATTTCTCCACTTTTCTTCCTCACCACAACCAAGTTGGCTACCCATTTTGAATATTTGAGAGGGACTATGATTTTGGCAGCCAGCAATTTTTTTATTTCTTTTTCAATGAGTGGGAGCAAAGGATTTATTGGTCTCAGCTTCTGCTTGAAAGGGATGGTGTCCTTCTCTAAAGGGATTTTATGTTGGATGATCTTTCTGTCATAAGTTTTCAGGTCACTATATTCCCAGGAAAAGACATCAACAAATTTCTTCATTAAAGTGAAGTATTCAGAACTTTGGTCAACAAACAGATGAGTGGACAGATTTATATATCTTGGCTGACCTGGACTCCCTATATCATACTTACAGACTGCATATTGGTCTTCTTTTTGTGTAGCCTTGTAAAGCACATCATTCTGATCAAAAAGTCTTTCTAGAGGAATTAGACCCTTAGGTATATGATTGCTAGGCAGCTGAACAATGCTATCTTTGTTAATTTTGTTTTTAAGCTGGGATTGGGGGCCTTCTTTCAAGGCTTCATTCTCTTGGTCAATTTGCATTTCAGAGAATTCATCAATGACTTGCGGAAACCTATTCACTTCATCATCATCTTCAAAAAATTTCCAATGTTGGACATTATCGGGCAAGGATGGTCTGTATTTCATTTGAACTTCATAAACTAGACTGGGAGGCATAGAAGGGATAAACATGCTAGCAGACACAGCAAAGGAATCAGCAAGCTGATTTTTTACTCTAGGGATATATGAGATACAAAAACTATCAAAAGAACCTTTGAGTCTCCATACCTCATCTCTGTATGCTTTCATGCTTGGGTGCTTTTCTTGAAATGTTCTGTTTACTTGCTGAATGATCAGATCAGCATCTCCAAACACCTTTATCTGTCTGATTCCTCTGTCTTTAGCTGCATTAAGGCCCAGTATCAGAGCTTCATACTCTGTTATATTATTTGTGACTTGGAAGGCCAACTTAAAATACAGTTGTGTGCTTTCTTGTTTTGGAGATATCAGCGCCACCCCTGCTCCTGTAGTCTCCCTGGAACATGCTCCATCAAAGAACATCTCCCAAACTCAACTTCTTTGTTCTTCCTTGGCCTGAACTATTGGTTCCTTGACTTGCATTGAGGTCTTCTGGGATTCTTTAATTTGGATTATGCATGCTCCAAAACCGGTGCCCACAGCATATATGGGATGATTAGAAGGATTCTTTTCATCACTGATGATGTATGCCATTTGTGCCTCTATGTACAATCTCTTGCTTTCTCCTCCAAAAACTGGGACAGAGGCATAAGATAGATCATTCTGTAATGTCCCACCTAGTCTCTTAATCCACCCTCTGGACAACAGCGTGTCAAACTTGGGAGGGACATCTGCTACCATAATGTCCATCACCATGCTCTTCATGGGCAGCTGAGTTAGGCTAATGGCTAAATCTTTGATCAATCCCAGACATTTCACTTTTCTTGAATCAAAAGAGAATAAATCATGATATGGTCTGATGATATCAAGGCCTAACTCTTCCATGACTGCTTTAGGCATTAGATTGTGGCTAGCCCCTGTATCTAGCAGGCAATTGTGCAGGATTTTATCATGAATGGTCAAGGAGACATTAAACGATGGAGAATTATCATCAACAGGTTCGATCATTGGGCTAAGCACAACTGCGGGTTTATCATCTTGCAAATTGATAGTCATTGGAGGTTTGTGTGGCTTTCAGCTCAAGGGCTTCAAGGATAGGCTTTCTAAACTCTTCACTCTTTACAAGTTCTAACAGTGGTACAGATATTTTTAACTTCTGGACTTCTGCTTCAAAGCTGAAAGGGGAAGGGGACTTGTCAGAACTTCTTACCTCTTGAGCTGGTGCTTTGAGGATAACTTGATCAGTTGTCGGCCTTTTCTGTCTGGTGTTGTGTGATTCTGTTGGGACAACAACTCTTTGGGCAGGATTCTCCTTGACATTATTTGCATTTGACCTCAGATTATATCTTCACTGCTCATTAGTTTGTAGAATAGCCTCTATGTCCCACCTTTGACTAGTTTGGTCCTACAACAATGATTCTTCGTATGCAGCCAATGTCAAAAAAGCAGCACTGCCTTTGTCTTCCATGCAGTGAATTTCATCCTCATCTTCGAACTGTTCCTCCTCCATGACTACATTCTGGAAAGGAGCTTTAACATTTTTTTTCTCATTAACTTCTTTACCCCTCTAAATGATTTGCAACTATTCATTTTCTTTTCTGAATGGATTTGGATTTCTTGGAGCAAATGTGCCTTGAGTTCTTGCCTTCCCTGAGTTCTGCTCAACCTTCAGCTTAGATATCTCTGCAGCCAATGACTCTATCATTCTATTCATTTTATCTAATTTAGGCTCTGAAGATGAGGCAGAGGAAGAAGAAGCCTCACCCCTCTATCTCCTTCTGTCAGCATGACTTTTGAGATTTTCTGCAGCCATAACATTTGATTCCATCTCTTGGGTTGCATCTTGCATATCAGCCAAAGTGGCACATCTTCTTTCTCTTAAAAATAGGCAGAAGTTGGAGTCAAAAGAATTGGCATATGTAAGTTTAGCAGAGGTAGTAGTGGGCTTTACTTCCGCTGGTACTTTGTTGTACATATGGTTAAATCTCTTATTAAAATCGGACAACAGTTCACCATTTTCTCTCTTTAAGTTCCCAAACTCAGAGTGGCAATAGAGGAGATCCTTCTTATCCCCCCAATGCTTTAGGAATGCATCATCTAAAGCTTCGATATCCACTATAGATCTTGGGGCTTGTTCTCTGAACCATTTCCTAGCCTCCCCATCTAGGCTTTGGACAAAGACTCTCATCCACACCTCATCTTCACTAATATCTAGATTATCAGCGTAGCCATAAAATGACTCAAGATGTTCTTCAGCGGTGACGCCTTCTGTCCCAGTGAACTTAGGCATATACTTCTGATATTCTCCAGTGGGCATAGCATTCAAAGGAGTGGGAAATATTAGAGGTCCATACCTAGCAGCTATGATTCTTTCCATTTTGGTGGGTGCTTGCAGACCTGCCATAACTGTGGTGACTAAAAGAGTACTAGAAGTCTAAATGACAGAAGGTGGATGAGTGATTGACGAGACCAAAGGAGTATGGTGAATAGGAGGTGAGGTTCCCTTTGGGCTAACAACAAAAGGATAAACTAAAGAATAAAGAGCTTTATGAATTTCTGAGAGCTTTTCTTCACTGCTAGTATTAAAATCTGTACTCTCAACATGTATTTGTTCTATTGCAGGATCTTCTTGAAGAGATATAGAATATTGTTTAGGTTTACCTGAACCCGATGATCCTTTCTGTAATACTTTCTTCTCCTTGATGGTCTTTTCTAGGTCAGGTAATGGGTCAACTTGCGATTTCTGAGGATTTCTCTGAGTATGGCTCACAAACTGAGCCAGAATTATGAAGTGGAGTCGCCAAGAGGTTTGGCCTCCAGTAGAGTCGCCAGATAGATGATTACAACCAAAAATGTGC
>APFE031124974.1:159879-188934 GCA_000404065.3 Pinus taeda
ACATAATGAAAAATCAAGTTGGTAGTCTCGGTTTTGAGATCCAGTGGGAAATCTCTGTGTATATGTGTTTTATGTGTTGTGCTCTCGCATTTTTATTTTTCCTGTGATTTAGAATTCATATGCAAGTAATTTCTGTACGGGGTTAAAACCTACAAAATCAAAGATTTGTAGAAGGACTTTAGGAATTGATAAATTCTTGTGCATCTAAAGAAGTATCGTGGAGTGAGATGCGTGAAGTTAACAATTTACATAGACAAAAGAGAATTGGAAAGGAAATGAGGCTTAGTGCACAAATAGGAGAATATGACATGGACCAAGTTATTTTAGATCTGGGATCTGAAGATAGTTTCCTGACAAAGAAAACTTGGTCACCTATTCAGTTATGAATGGAGAATCAGCAAAATATTCTTCCTTTGGGAAGATTACAAGGCATTACAGTGGACATTGAAGGGGTGAGCACTATTACTGGTTTTGAAGTAATAGAAATTGTGGATGACAATAACCCCTATCCTGCATTACTTGGAATGGATTAGGAATTTTCCAACATGGCTATAATCAACTTAAAGAAGAGGAAAATGATATTTGAAAGCAACAATATGAGAGTGATCATTCCCTTGGATCCATCAAAAGGAGCAAGGTGTACTGAACTCGTTAAACAAGAGTACAATGCAATTGATATAGATAACGTCTATTAGATGACAATAAAAGAAGAAGACTATGTTAACCCTATTGGAGGCAAGTTGAGTTGGGAGTATGACAGTTCATGTGCTTCAGATTCAAAAGAGGAATTGGAAAATTGGCAAAACAGGTTACATGAAGTATCTACAAGGAAATGTGAAAGAGTTACTAAAGCAGTTCATTGTATGACAACTAAGGTATGTGAATTACCTTTTGATGATGGTTTGGGTGATATAAATACTTTTCTTGAAGGATATGAAGAACATGTACTAGAGTGTCAAAGATTATTAGCTCTGGATATAGCCCGAAGAGTTACTCCTATTAGATGGTGGGGTACACATAAGAAGAATATAGGAACTTTGCAAGAATGTTGAAGGTTAATATGGATAAGGTTTGGTTAGGGAGAAAAAGAGTTGTAAGATAAATATGATGGTCAAGATGTTCGTAGAGAGCACATCCAACATTTCATGACAGTATGGGTGCATGGGTTCATCCATACATTGGAGACAATTCCTCAAAACTAGTATTTGGAAACAAAACTTCGACATGGTACTACGAACTGGGTAGAGATGGTTGATGGGTTTATATTGACATTTAAATTTGAAGATGATTTTCCATATATAGATTCAGCCCTTCATATAGTTAAAAAGAATATTTTTGAGAATTAAATTCTACTCACTTGGCAGCCTGATTGGGTTGCGCAGCTACAAAATGTATTGGAATGCTACAACATCATTGCAGAAGAAGATGAAGACCCTTGGAATATAGACATAGAAGAATCTAAAGGCTACTACGAAGTGAATGGACTTGAGTTGAAATTCCTGATATAATAAATCCATTGAAGACAAAGAAGGTGAATATAGGATGAGAAGAGGAGCCGGAGTTTGCAACGATAGGAGATTATGGGATGAAGAAACAATCAACAAAGTGATAGATCTTTTGCATGAATACAAGGAGTTATTTCCCACCAAACTTTCAAATATGAAGGGCATAGTAGGAGATTTAGGAGTTATGAATATTCCTCTAAAGCCTAATGCAAAGGAAGTTAAGAAAATGCCTTATACACTGACTCCAAAGTACAAATAAAAAGTGAAGATAAAACTTGACAAAACGATAGCAACTAGAATCATTGAACTTGTGAAGAATAAGAGTGGGTAAACCCTATGGTGGTACAAGAAAATAAAACACAAGGATAAATCAAGATTTGTGTTGATTTAAGGAATTTAGATGATGCATGTCTACATGACCCATTCCCTACTCCTTTCACTGATGAAGTATTGGACAATGTAGGAGGTCAGGAAGCCTATTCATTTGCAAATGGATTTCCAAGATACCATCAAGTTAGAATTGCACCAGAGGATCGACATAAGACCACTTTCACTACAAAATGGGGTTTATATTAGTACATAGTGATGCCTTTTGGACTGAAGAATGCCCCTATCATATTTTCAAGGGTGGTGGTTGCAACTTTCAAAGAATATATTCACAAGTTCTTAGAAGTATACTTTGATTATCAGAGAGTATTTGGGTTATTGAAGAAACATGTTGCGAGATTAAAACTGATGCTCGACACATGTAGGCAATATGATATTTCTCAAACTATTAAGAAGTGCATATTTTGTGTACCTTTTGGTATATTGCCGAGACATATTGTTTGCAATCAAGGATTGATGGTAGATCTTCCGAAGATTGATATGATTCTGAATTTACCTCCACCAAAGACAGTGGGATAGTTTCGCACCACATTGGGACATATAGGATATTACAGAAAATTAATCAAAGGATATGCAAAAACCACTACACCTATGGAGAAACTATTGAAGAAAGATGTGACTTTTTAATGGAATGAAGAATGCCAGAAAAGTCTTGATATATTAAAGGAAAATATGGTAACTGAACATATCTTGGTTTTCCTAGACTGGAATAAGGAGTTTCATGTTCATGTGGACGCTTCATGCATAGCTTTAGGAGTGATATTGGCATAGCCTGGTGTAAGATAAATCGATCATCGTATAGCTTTTGCAAGTAGGAAACTATATAAAGTAGAGAAGAACTATACAACCACAAAAAGGGAAGGGCTAGCTATGGTATATTATTTATAGAAGTTTAGACATTATTTGTTAGGATCACATTTCAAGATATTTTCAGATCATTCTACACTAAAGTATTTGGTTAATAAGCATGTTTTAGGAGGAAAAATTTGCAGATGACTATTATTATTTCAGGAGTATGAATTTGAAGTTGTTTATAAGCCAGGAAGACTAAATGTTGGAGCTGATCATTTTTCAAGGTTGGAAATAGGAGAAGAAACAATGAATATAGAGGATAATCATCATGATGCATAGATGTTTGCGATTAGAATGTCAAATGATCATTTAGTTGCTATTATTCAGTTCTTCACCACAGGGATGGCTACTTCAGAATACACTACGCAACAAAAGAAAGAATTGGTGGTTAAGGCAACATATTTTTCACTAATAGCAGGACATTTGTATAAGATGGGATGAGATGCAATACTATGCAGGTATGTTATTGAGAACGAAAGACAGATAATTTTAACAGAAGCTCATAATGGCACAACTAGTGGACATTATGCAAGAGAGCTACTACACAGAAAATTTTAAGAGCATAGTTATGGTGGCCTACACTATACAAAGATGCAAAGGAATATTTTCAAGCCTGTGATGTTTGCCAAAGAATAGGAAAACCTTCAAGAAGAGATGAGATTCAACTAGTGCCAAAAGTAACATTATAGGCTTTTGATTTTGTTGTACCTATCAATCCATAAGGAAAAAGGACTGGTGCGAGGTATATAATCATTGCGACTGATTATTTGACAAGTTGCGCCAAAGCACAACTAGTGAAGGATTGCAACACAGAAACTGCCACGAAGTTCATATTTGAATACATACTGTTCAGATTTGGGTGTCCAAAGATATTGATAAGTGACCAAGGGTCACATTTCTTGAATAAGACCATTGAAGAATTAATTGAAGAATTTCAAGTTTACCACCAAAAGAGCACTCCTTATCATCCTCAGGTGAATGGAACTGTGGAAGCATTCAATAAAATTTCAGAGAATGCACTGACCATGGTATGTAATGTAAACATGGATGACTGGGATCTTAGGATTCCAGCAGTATTATGGGATCATATAACTACATGCAAAAATTTGATAGGCTAGACACCCTTTAGGTTAGTTTATGGGCAAGAAGTTGTGATTCCCATGGAATAAATTGTCCCTAGCCTAAGAATTGCAACTTTTACAAATATGGTAGACACCGGCATAATGAAAGTAAGTATGTTGTAGTTACTTTTTCTAGAAGAAGACATGTTTATAGCATGGTTTCATAAAAAAGTACTAAAAGTGAGGGAAACGACTTAGCATGATAGGCACATTAAGAAAATGAAGTTTCAAGTAGGAGACCTTTTTCTCCTCTATGATACTAAGTTTGTGAAATTTCCAGGGAAATTCAAAACACACTGGTTAGGCCCATATGTTATTAAGTATATTATTGATGGAGGCAAAATGCACTTAGTGAAGTTAAATGGAAAATTAATTTAGGGAAAAGTAAATGGAAGTAGGTCGAAGTTGTACAGGGCCAACCCTGCCCCTAAAACTTCACCCTAAAGAAGAAAGAAGGAAAGTCTTAGTGTCACATGCAAATGAAAGCATTAAGGGGTTTTTGAGGTCTAAAATGGGCCTCCTAAGGAAATTATAAAATAATAGTGGAAATAATAGAATAGGATTATATTACATCATCAAACTTTAGAGGGAAAAAAGACAAAACTATTTTTTCAACTCGTATTTTCAACTTATCTTCATATGAATTTACTCAAATTTCAAGTGGAAGGACTAGTTGGATGTAGAATTTGATTCTTCATCCAAGGAGTACCCATCTTGCATACTTTTGATGGACCTTGCTACATGAAAAATGAGAAATACATGAAAAACATGATTGCGATAACGCTTGTTTCATGTATTATTGATTGTTTGTGGAGTAGGGTCCATCGAAAGTATGCAACATGGGTACTCCTTGGATGAGGAATTAAATTTTTAATCGAATGAGTAGTGCCATTTAAAATTGAGTAAAAACTTAGGGAGATAAGTTGAAAATGTAGTTTTATTATTTTATTATTTTTTAATCTTTGTTCTTTTTTACTCCAAAAATGGTGAATCATCCCCCATGGTTGACATCATCATCTTGAATCCTAGTGGTTCTTATAAAGTTTATTTTGGTTGTACATTTTTCTTAGGAGGCCAATTTTACACCTCAAAAATCCTCTAATGTGGGCACTGGACTATAAAATATGCTGCATAGAGAGCTTCGACAAAGAAAGTACTTTGTTACAGTTGGGAATATTCAAAGTTCAGAGGTGCGCTACAATAGGGAACATGTCTATATGAATCTTAATAGGGAAAATACATGCATAAAGTTGCATTTAAGATGACAAATTGGCAGAATTTAAGGATATATATGCATTTAATGACAAAATTTGAACAAAATCGGGACAAAATCAAATCTAATGATGAGGTTCGAAGGTCAGAATTTTATTAAATAGCCGACTCCCACTCAGATCAAGAACTTTGTTGAATCAAGAGCTCGAGTGATTAATAATGCGAAGAAGTTGCAGGAGAATTCACTATGTATGTCGTCTAAGCGATCTTGGGAGGAGATTGTGCAGAATTTTCGTAAGAAGGGATTTTCTGGAGTCATGGAAACTACTGATATGTCTACACCAGTAGTTGAAACACCCACAATAATATCACCCATAGTAGCAGCACTGTCGCCACAAGAAAGAACCAAGAAAAAGCAAGACAAGAAGCCTGCCAAACCTGTGAAACCTCAGAAGTGACATGAGCAGGTCAATATTGGTGAAGAAGAAGTGGAGTAAATATAGGCGGAGGAAGGTGGCATCGTATTCATATCACCTTGTCATCATACATCCCTCTAGGGAACCCAAGTGCCAAACTAGTAAAGGATTCCAAAGACATGAAGTATGGGATATTTACACCACTATTATCGGAAGCTGAGCCAATTTCAGGAGAGATTTTAGGGAAAATTATGCAGCTCAAATTTACAGATTATGATTTTATTGACTGGAAGAAGTACCCCCAGTTCACATGAGACCGGTACTTGAAGCAGGTTCACTACCTAGAGAGTAGAATGACGATATTGGAACCACAACGGTGGGCGAATGGCTTGGTGCAGTTAGGACTGCTCAATATGTTGAATGTTCTGCACTTCGACATAAGTTCGACAAACACAACGTGTGTGCGACAATTGCTGGTATTAATACATGTTGGACACATGTAGATGAGGAATAAGATCCCCATAGACCAAATGTTGATTTGGAGAATCACAAGATTACCATACCAAGGGGGGAACCCTATGGAGGAGTTCATGGGAAAGGATCAGGATTTCACTTTGGTAGACAATATGAAGAAGAAGTATGGGTTGATCAAAGGAAAATGGTTCTATGACATAAACTTGATCGATAACCAAGCAGTCTGCTTCATAGCACACATTTTGACTGGAAATATTATGGGGAAGTGTTGCACAAATGAAGTTCCTGTGTCGGTGGTGTCTTTAACCGTGTAGTGCACAAATGGAGTCTAGTATAAATGGGATGGATACTTATGCAAGGAATTCCTGAATGATTGTCACGAGGTCCAGGAGAAAGGTACATCTTTCCAGTATGCATGTTTAATCTTGATCATTTCTATGTTAGCGTGGAAAGAGCTGGAGGACACATAGTTCCCTTCGGTGCCTTTAGATGTATGTGAGGCTGTGAGGTATGATTCGTTGTGGCATACCACTCAATCATCACGAGCGCAAGAGAATAGAATATTTTTCATAGTATATCAAATGGATATACACATGTTAGTAAACAAACATATGCACCTTTCTCCAAGTTTGCACAAACAATATGATCCTCTGGCGAGGTTCAAGGCATATTTTCATAAATTGTACATATAGGTGTGCATAGACATGAAGAATAAATAGCATGCATTACCATATATGGTCACAGAATATGATATGGTAGAATTAGTACAGACATGGCCCACAGAATGGATGACTCCACTGGAGGAAGCACAAGACAACATGACAAAAGAATAAGAGTTGGACACTTCGAAGCATGGCGAAGTCAGTGGAAAAGATAAGGATCAAGAATTAGAGGAAAAGGAAGAGGAAGAAGGATACCACAAAGAGGAACACAATGATGAAGAACACCATGAGGAGGACACAAAGGAGGCGAGGATATGACTAAGGAGACAGAAAAGGTAGAAACAGAGAAAACTTCCACGAAGAAAAGAAAGATCCAAGGCGAAGCTACCATTAAGAGCATAAATAAGCATAAGGTGGATAAAACAAAATAAATCACACCAATGGTTCTCATTGAGGGTGACCTAGATCAAATCGGAGACAAGGTTCAGGACATAACAATGGAATCCTGGAATATGGTGTAAGATCGCTATTGCGAGATTATCACAGGTGTGCAGGAGAGGATTGTGGAGTTGAATATTTTGGCATTATTAGTTAGACAACCTACAAAAATAGAGTAAATGGTTACAGAAGGAAGGTCGATAGAGCCTACCCTTCAAGCGAGGATGACACAGATACCTATAAGGGATCTACAATTTGAATTAGTATAAATCTAACAGCAGGCCAAGGAGTGGACACATATCAACATGAACATCCCAACATTGCCACTTCCAATGATACACAAGTTGCATGAGGAGATTATAGAAGAGCTAAAGCTAAGTGAACAACAAACATTGTAACTTAATATATAGGTGGAAAAGGAACGGGTTTCACTGCGGTAGAAGCTTGAGAAGACAATACAAGAAAAAGAGCAGATAGAAAAAGAGTATCACAAGGTCAAGGATGCAGTGGAATCAACATGTAAGGGAATTCCAGACCTTGATGTTTGCAAAGAAGAGCCAGCAAGAGACGATATTGTGAAGCTCAGCCTTGTAGTCAAGGAGCAGAAGGAAAAAATTACTGTAGTGAAATTCAAGTATGAGATGCAGATCAGAGCTGCAAATGAAGTTGTAGCCAACTACGCCACAGGAGGTATGAGACTAGAGGGAGATTGACTTAAAGTTTGGGATGGCCAACATCTCCACAACATTTTCAGACTATGGAAAATTGTTGGATGAGAGCATGCAAATTTGGACTTTGTTGCAGGAAGATCCAAATGTTCAGAAACTACAAGAGGAAATGCATCAAAAGCAACATCAATTGGAGTAGAGTCGAGAAGCTGTGAAGACTTTGCCAATCTTTTAGAAGCTCACAAAAATTAATGAGTCAAAATATCTACAAAATAAAATCGAAGAGTTGAAGAAGGAGAAGAAAAGTTTGTTAGAACGAACTCAGCCTTGGTAGGATGAGCCCCTCCAACTATCACAGGCAGTAGATGAGAAGCTTCAACAACTTCAAAAAAGGGAGACAAAATTAGAAAAGATGGTTGCAGAACATGTCATAGAAGAATTATTAGAAGCAGTGCACAACAAGGAAAAGCAGTTGGCAAAGATTCCACAACAATTAATAAGACATACAACAACATTGCAGACAAGATCAAAGGAAAATCGGCTAAGTGACTCAGGACAAGTCACATGTGAGTGTTGGGGGCATGTTGGGCACAACCCAACTTGGCCAAATTTTGGGAAAGGAATCCGAATTTTGTGGGTAGAGTGCGCAGTAGAAAGGATGACATGCAGTATGAAGTGGACCGTGCAGCAGAGCAATGGAGCATAATGAGGAATGCACAACAAACTCACCATGCATTATAGGGGCTTCGCGACGAAGCCCCTCCCTTTTCATAAAAGCATATAATATTGTAAAAGTTGAATGGTTTTGGACCATAGTTCCTTGTATTTTGTAATCCATGGTATTGGGTCCATCGTAATGTAGTGATGTAATCCCTCAATGTAATTGTATATATAGGGATTAATAATAAAGAAGGAAGGCATTATTTGGATCAAGATCTATGTTTATGGTTGCATTTTTGTGATCTGTACTTCTGAGAAAGGGGCAAGGCTCCGCAACTGAGTTTGCGGAGGCCTGGGTCTGTAGCTTAGTGCGGAGGTGAAGAACTATTTGTTGTACCAAATTCTCTATTATAAACAAATTTTCTTGTGGATGTAGTCTAACAATGGGATGAACCACAGTAAAATATGTGTCTTCATGTGTTGATTTTCTTATTATCTGCATGTTTTTTCAGTACTGAGAAGTTTATGGATGTTTATGATATGTTTAAGTGATGAATGTAATTTTTTGAAGTAATATATAAGTGTGAAGTATTTCATGAATGTGGAGTAATTTATAAGTGTTAAAGCATAAGAAAATACAATTTTACCACATCGCAGTATCCGTTAAGGCTGCAGAAACCTAGTTTTGCAACCTCCCATAATCACTTTGGGTGAGACTACGATTTGCCTGCAGGTTGTTGCCGAAAGGGCCAGGGATTGAGGGTTTTGTTGGTGCGTAGTAAAATCCAAACCTGGGTCAGCCCAACCTAAACTAACACCACTCTCCATAACTACACAATCCATCCATAGGCCCTCAATTGATTGCGTGCACCATCTGTACAACTCGGAAAATTATACTACTGATAGTACATTGTCCCTGAACTCTAATGTTAATTGGGTCTTCCTCTGAACTGGCATGCATGAACTATTTATGAATGAATCTTTCATTACTTGTTGTGGCACTGAGGATGCATTGGTGCTTGTCCCCACTACTAGGCTTCCTACTAGTTCCTCCAACAATTATAACTAGTTTAATTAACTATAACTCAGTTAGACTGAGTTAATTAATTACAACTCAAACGAACTCAACCCGGGCCCCTAAAATTTATGGATCACTCTACATGACTCTAGATAGACTTTCAACTCCAATTTACTAAGCCAACTAAGTCAATTTAACTTAATTAACTATTACAAGTTGCTATGAGAATATAATTTCGATTTAATTCACAATTTAATTCAGGGACAAATTAAACTGGAATTTCTTGTTGCTATTTTTAACACTCCCTCTCAACAAGAAAGGGAATATTTGCTACATTGATCATGTCTTTGTGAAACTCACATTTTCATCTTGACAAGGCCTTTTTCAAAATATGTGCATCTCGCTCCTATGTGGGGATGTAATCCAACAACATAATTCTCCTCTGCACACAATCTTGAAGATGATGATACCAGATATCAATATGCCTAGACCGATCATGAGAAAATGGATTTTCAGAGAGCTTGATACAACTCTGGTTGTCACAATAAATCATAGTTGGATCCATCTACTAACCAAACAAACCAACAAGAATCTTCCTCATCCAGATAGCCTCACAAGTTGCTGGACTAGTTGCCATGTACTCTACTTTTACTAAATAAGTGCAACTGATATATGTTTCTTGCTAAACGAAGAAACAACTACTTACCCAATACTGAAGAACCCACTTGATCTTCTCTTCTTGTCAGATGGACTCCCTACCCAATTTACATCAGTGGAGCCTTGAAGCTTTACTCCCTCTATTCGTTTATACCATAAACCATATTGAGTAGTGCCTCTAAGGTATCTCAACAGAGGTTTGGCTTCCTTCCAATACAACTTGCTAGGCTTAATAAACGCTTAACTAAGTTGGTTAACTGCATAACACATGTTCGGCTGTGTGTTCACCAAATACATGAGCGAACCCACAAGCTACCTGTAAATAGTAGCCTCCACTACTTTACCGAAAGTAGCATCCTCCTTCCTTTAGTTACCTACTAGAGGCCTCCATGGGTTTACTGCTCTCCAAGTGGAACCTTTTGAGTATCTCATTGGCATACTTTCCTTGAGAGATAAATAATTCCTCATCACCTTGCCATACTTCCACACCCAGAGAGTAGTTCATGAGCCACAAGTCCTTCATTTCAAACTCTCTTGCAAGACTTGATCAGCTTATCATCACCTCTCTGAATCAAATCGTTGACATATAAAACAATTATCAACAATTTACCTTCAACCACAATATGGTAAAGGTTTGCATCTGCTTCACTTTTGGTGAAGCCCAACATGGTGAAATAGTTATCAATCCTAGTGTACCAAGCATGAGGTGCTTGTTTCAGCCCATATAGCGCCCACTTGAGTTGGAACACATGAAAATCTCTGTTGAAGGTCTCAAATCCTTCAGGCTGCTCAATATGCACCTCTTCCTCAATCATGTCATTGAGGAATGCTGTCTTTACATCTATATTATGTATCTTCCATACCATTTGTGCTAGAATGGATCTGATTGATGATTAGCATGCAACAGGAGAAAAAGTTTCATCGTAATAATTCCCCTCCACTGGAGACAAACCTCTGGATAGAATCCTAGCCTTTTGTTTCTCCACACTACCATCCACTGCTTGCTTTACCTTGTAAAGCCATTTGGAACTCACCATTGACCACATCCCAAAAACTATTCCTGATAATGGAGTCATACTCCTCAACCATGGCATCAACCCAAACTAGTTGTTGCAGGACTTCCTCAAAAGGGGATGGATCAATATCTACACATCCAATCATCTAATCCATGTAGCTAGTGTACCTCTCTGGTGACCTCCTATGCCTATAATGTGATGTGGGTGCTCCCACATTCTCTCTAGCATCATGTAATAATATGAAAGCCTCTTTGATGCAATTTCTCCCATCTTTGGAAGACTCTGCATGAGTGGGTGTCTCCACTCCCTGATCTTCTGCATGTGGTTGCTCCACATCATCCTGAGGTTCTCCTTTAGAGCTAGAAGCTCCTCAACCACATGTAGATGAAGCTCCCTCTAAAGGGAACATCTCATGGCCTTCTCTTCATTGAATTTTACATCTCTGCGAACCACTGCCATCCTGTTGGTTGGAAGGTACATCCAATAGTTGTGAGGTGTATCAGTGTACCCCATAAATATCCCCAACGTAGTTGTTGACTCAAGCGTTTTCCATGCATATTTGGTTACATGGAGGTAGAATGATGAACCAAAAATCTTGAAGCGTCCCACATATGGTTTCTTCCCTGAAAAAGCCTCTTGCGATGTACTCATCCCAATAATTCAATGAGGGTTTTTGTTATGCAAATAAATGGTTGTGTTTCATGCTTCAACCCACAAGTGTAGTGGTAGGCCCTTATCATGAAATATCGCCCATGCGACTCCTAAAATGCTTATGTTTTTCCTTTCAACCACCCCATTCCATTGTGGGTTATGAGTTTCTATCAACTCCCATCGAATGTCTTCTGATGCACACAAGTTTTTGAAATCATTCGACACATACTCTCCACCATTATCACTCCTGAGAGCTTTAAAGGCTGGTTCTATTAATAAAAGGTCAAAATAGAGTTACAAGGAGGTCGAGACCTCAGAGGAGAGCCGATACTATCCATCGGTACATACAAACTATCCCAGGGTTGGGAAAACTAGCAACAAAAAGCCCAAAGCCATACAGAGCAAACTGGCCATGTTGGTAAACCACAGAAAAGGTCAGAAGAAAAGCTGTGACCATACTATCTATACTGCCTAGATAACCAAGGAAAAACTACAAAACCAAAGACCTGATACAACTGCAGAGCCAAAGACTTGATACAAAAAGACAATAACAAAATCCATATAGGCATAGCACATTGAACGAAAGAGTGAAGAGAGGAACAGGGGAATCAGACATGGCCCAAGAGGCTTCAAGCGATTGTTTCATGGTCCTGGGCTTCCTCCTCCATCGAGCATGGATTTCCCATCCACGAGTCATCAACAGTGTCCTCAGCATCTATACCGCTGCCACCTGGAAGAGCTGCCAAATGCCGAATGCCGCTGGAACCACTCGCTGGGTGGATAGAGGCCGATACTTCTTGGAGGTTGTCGTCCAGTGGCTTGAAGACATCAGAGACACTTCCCTCAGCCTGCAAATCACCACAATTGAACACAATGCCAACGTCTTCCCCCTGTTGTTCACTTTCATCCTGAGACTGCATTGCCGAGGTATGCACAGAAACACTAGGCTGAGCTTCTTCCTCCACAAAAATTACAGTGATGCTAGCCGAGAGAACAAGTTTATTGAGGCGACTTTGAAATTTTAAGTGGGTGATTTGGAAAGAGTTGTGCGAGAAAGGCTTGCCATTGTCATAGGGAGGGGAAACCAAAGCCAGAGGAATAGCAGGCGGGGGAGCAGGCTGAGAATGCCCATGGCCTCCACGAATACCACCACGGAGACAACTACCACGACGACGCACTATAGTCAAGGTATCAAGGTAGCTTGATGGAGATGAAGAGCAGGGTGAAACAAAGTAGGAGCCGAGGTAAGGGAGCCGATTAAGAGTCATGAACCAGACATTCAACATAGCCTTCAGAGCACTGCAAGGATGCAGGGTATGAGGCAAGCTAATGTTGGGAGGCCAGAGGGAAATAATAGTGGAGAGAGCCGAGACAGCCATAAATAAAACTTCAGGCGAAGTGTCTCGAACGAACGGCTCATTCAATACCGAATGCAAATTGATCTGCAGGTACCCATTATGAGCCTACTTCATCCGCGGGAGAGCTTGGGATAATGTGCGATCCTGCCATCTACAGGACCAGATGCCGACGCAGAATAATCCCTCCATTAATATAGCATTAAAGCACCCACATCCAGGTTACAAGTACCTTTCTTTACTAGTGCTTTAAATTCACAAAACTTTGCAAAGGTTTGATATTTCTTCTACATGAAGAAGATCCAACACTTATGATAAAAATCATCAACAAATATAACATAATACTTGTGCTTGGCCATGGATGTTGTCTAGAATGATCCACACACATCTGAGTGAACTCAATCAAGGATTACTTGTGCTCAACTATCTTTTTCATGAAAGGAAGCTTTGGTGTATTTTACCACTATACACCCTTTGCATGTGTCTACCTACTCTAGTGTACCCTTTGGAAGACTGGTAGAAATTTTATGCATCATATTCAAAGTGCCATGGTACAAGTGACCCAACCTCCTGTGCCACAAATTATCGATGTATCAGCTCTGCACTTTATCTTCTTTCGTGCTCAAGGTAGCACAATATTCCACCTCCAACTTGTAGAGATTCTTCACTCAAACCCCTATCCTCTTCACCTGTCTTGTGGCTATGTGACAAAGGAATGCCTTTTCCTTGCTAAATATGACATCATAGCCTCTATCGTCGAACATGGAAACAAATGTCAAGTTCTTCTTCAAACCAAGAACATACATAACATATTGAAAAGTGAGAGGAGAACTCAACTCCCTCTGAAAGGCAACTATATCGATCTAGGTAGTGCTATACCTCCCATCATCACCCATCTCAATATACATATGGAGATCCTTGTCCTCCAAGTTACTGGAGAGATATTTGTTACCAGTCATGTGGAAAGAAACTCCACTGTATAGGTACCACACAATACTCATCATCGATGACACTGTACTAGCAGTGAGGGTAAAGTCCAGTTCAAATTGTGAGGCAAGAGCCTCACCTGCCACTCCTCCTAAAGGCTTCTTACCAACCTTCTTGAGTAGACACTTTGTGGAAAAATTTCCATCTCATGACAGTGAAAGAACTTGACTTTCGACATGTCCTTCTTCTTGCAGCCCTAACAAGAATATAATTTGGAATATGATTATTTTCCCTTCCATTTCTTTTCCTTACCTTCTCTGGCACAATTCTCCTCATCATCATGATTTGATGAGGATCCATCTTTGGTGTTCTGCCGAATCTCTTCCTGTACCAATTCAGACCACAATCACTCCCACTCCGGTAGCTTCTCCCTCTCATTAATAGAGTCATGGTATCTATTCCATCTCTTGGGAAGTCCTTGAAGTGTTAGGATTACCAAATCGTCTTCAGCACCAGTAATCTTGACACTTCCAAGCTCATCTCGACATTGAGTGAACTTGGTTAAGTACTTTGGAATTGAGTCACTCTTTTCCATCTTGATATTTCTGAGTTTGTCCTTTAGTGCCAACTTCCTATAGTCACTTATATTTTGAAATAGATCTTTCAATGCCTTCCACATTGAAAATGGGGTGTCCTTACCATGGAGATTCGAGACAATATTATCTCGAACTCCTTCCAGGATAATCCTTCTCGTTTTTTCCACACACTTTCTCCATTCAACCAGATCTTTAGCATCAAATGCTAGAGGATTAGGAATATTATGATCTATGAATTCCTTGAGGTCATTATCTTCCAGCATTGCCTCCATCCTTTCCTTCCAAGCTATGTAATTTGAGCTACCCTCTAGGGCATACTCAAGTCTTAAACCGTAGAATGACATATTGCTAACTCTGAAGTATGAACTTGCAAATTCGATTTCACCTGCATAACAAACTCGAATTCTCCTCTTCAATACTATCTTCAACACTGATACCATGTATATTTTCAGTTGTATATTAAATAGCTTATGTGATATGCTAAAACATAAGACCTAAATCTACTCTACTCTTCAGCAGAAACCAAAATTGATCAATGAAAACAATGAACAGAAAAGGAAGAATATCAATTGCACATAACACAATATTTCTTTGGGGAAAGAAATGGCTAAAAACCCTAACTATCTATATTGCATAAACTAGAAGATCTGAGAAGAAAATACAATGCTTTTTCAACTTGAACAATTCGTGCACTAGTACAATCTAACTCTCTGCCTCACAAGGCATCTCAATCCAACACTTAGTCAATTTTGCAACCTTCCAAGCCCCTACTTCCTTACAGAATTCTTGAGAGAATTAACCCCTATTTAATTGGTAATTCCACTATCCATAATTGTGCAATCCATCCGTTGGCACTCAACTGATTGCATGCACCATTTGTACAACTTGGAAAATTATACAACTGATAGTACATTGTTCCTTAACTCTAATATAAATTGGATCTTCCTATGAACTGATGTGTATGAGTTATTTATGAGTGAATCTTTGGTTAACTGGTGCGGCATTGAGGATGCACTCATTCACATCCCCACTACTAGACCTCCTACTAATTCCTCCAATAGTTAGAGCTATAACTCAGTTAGAATGAGTTAATTAATTACAACTCAAAAGAACTCAACCTGGTCCCCTAAAATTTAGGGATCACTCTACATGACTCTAGGTAGACTTCCAACTCCAATTTCCAAAGACAACTAATTCAATTTAACTTAGTTAACTATTAAAAGTTGCTATGGGAATAGAATTTCAATCTAATTCACAATTTAATTCAAGGACAAATTGAATTGGAATTTCTTGTTGATATTTTTAACACCTAGGGAAACCCATGTCCCAAATCCAAAGGCCTCTCTCTAGGCCATGATGCTAAAGAGGCACCCAATCCAAGAGTTTTTGGGCCTCATAGACTAATCCTTTCAAGAATGCTTGTCCTTCATGCTATCTCACCAACAATCTAGGTCATGCTCCTGTTGTCACCAACAACTAGAGTGTTGGCACAAAAATGACATCAGGTAAAGACCATGGGTTTGGGCATGAGGGGCCAATAAGGGACCGTTGTAGTCTAGGACAACGATGACATTTTCACCCTACCCCAAGGGGTAAGGAGTCTCACCCGAGGCGTGTTGTGACATAAAGTGGTTTTGGGTTCAGAAGGATATCAAGGATGTTGCAACCATTATTCTAGGTACAACTTAAAGCATACATTCATCATGGTGTTATATCATTATAGAAACCACATTCACATGAGGAAAGGCCTTCAACATTGAAAAATTTTGAGCTGGCCTATCAATCATGACATTACACACAGATAATACTATGCAACTAGTCCAACTACACATTCATATTAATTCAACAGAAGATCCATTACAATACATTTTCAACATGAAGTCGTGAGTAAATACATAAAATAGCATGACAGAATGCTCCAGACCTTAGATCGAGCCCTGCTCTAGTCTTCCCACCACTGCTATGTCTTCTTGTTAGGTTCCTCTTTGCTCCAGGCTCCCTCGGATATCAACAAACTCTTCTTCATGTTGTTCTCTCCTTTTTATCTATTCCTTTGCTACTCAAATTTCCAGTTCCATTCAGATGTCTATCCCCTCGACTGCTTCTCATCCTCCTCCTTGTTCACTTGTCTATTTCTGCTTGTTCCTAACAC
Source organism: Pinus taeda (assembly GCA_000404065.3). NCBI lineage: Eukaryota > Viridiplantae > Streptophyta > Pinopsida > Pinales > Pinaceae > Pinus > Pinus taeda. The sequence goes on from APFE031124974.1 coordinate 176,647, forward strand.
CTTGCCGCAACTGTCCCACAACTGCATGGTCTTGCTCCCTTTCCTCGCTGTCTTCTTCGCAACTTGACCATTACTCCCGCTACCTATTTTTCCCTCTTCATATCTTCAAAACTTTCAAAATTCAAAACGAAGGCCCCAACAGGCCTCGACCATAGTTCTTTGACTCGTCACCGAGTTAATCTATCTCTAGTGTTGCGGGTCCTATTGTTGTGTTTGCGAGTATTTCTTCTTGCAACTGCTCTTGTTATTCCCTTTGAGGAACTACTGTGTTATATGCTTCTTCTTCATTTTGTTGGCCTCCTTCTCTAAATGAATGCCCCAACTCAGGAACAATTGTTGTCATCTCTTTCCTGAACCTGATATATTCACTCAGTGTTGTTTGCCACACATTAACTATGGAGTCAACCTGTTTGATGAATTCCTCTATTGTTCTAGATGTTAGCTGACTCAACCTACTGCTTTGTAGTTTGTTCCATTGATGTTCATTGTTGTTGTAGACTTTTTTTAGGGAAAGGACGTGTTGGTGGACCAGAGGTCTGATGTCTCTGATTTTCTTCTTTGTTTTCATAGATTCTTCCTCTATCTATTTTTATTGGGCCTCAAGTGTTGCGATTTCTTTGTCAATATTTTGCAGTTGGACGAGATCTATGCATCTTTTGTTATCGGAAAGTAATTCTTGGAGTTGTTCTCATAGGGGGTAGACATGATAATTATTTATCGCTAGGCTGCCTGACTAGTTATGTACTTTATCCATTAGGGAAAACCCATCAACCAATGCTTCAACGAGTGATTATTTTGTAGTGGCGATGGTGTTGATCTTTTCATCTATTGTCTCGATGTATATCTCAGTTGGATCAGGCAATGCATATCTGACTGTCTCCAATTTTCTCTTCATTTCTGCATTTGTGTTTTTAAAACTTGAGCATACCACTTAGATATGTTCATTACAATCAACCAACATGTAGGATGTAATATCCTCGGGAGCTTCTACGACAAAACGTGATATGGTCAGCTATAGTGACCGAAATTTATTTGTAACTTGATCTACCTAGGCCTGCAGATCACTATTTGCTTGTTTCAATTGATTTCTTTCTTCCGTGACCTCCTGCAACTATATTATCTATTGTTCATGTTCACGGATGAGGTCATCATGTAATTTTTCTTCTCTTTGTGGAGCTTGTTGGATGAATCCAAACAATTGTGTCAATGACCAATGTTGCAAGGTTTCTTACTGCATTGTATTTGGATTTGGAAAATTACTTCCAATGGGTAGGTCACTGGAAATGAAATTGTCTGAGTGAGATGGGGGAGAGTTTTCTTGTTGCGAAGATAAGGTGAACTGAGACATAGGTGGAATAATGGTGAGGTCTAGGATGAATGGGAAATTTATAGGAAGTGCAGTCTAGTATTTCTCAGTTCCCACTGACTACAGAGTAGAAACCATAGTCTCATCTCTTGGTAGTGGGACTAACCCTAAAAGTAGGGATACCAACGAGGATCTGTGAGTGCCATTTCCTTGAAGAGGATCACAGTATTGTTGGGTAGAGTCCACCTCCATCTCTTCTATGGTTACACATGTACCAGGGGGGATTGTTTCAGACAAGGTCGTGGAGGTGGAGGTTGTATTCAGGGATGGATCCTACGAACCTAGTGAGACTACAGATGAGGTTTAGGGATTTTATTCAATGATTGGGGATGAGGGTAAAGAATGACCGGCCTCGCTAGTGAGGTCGACAATTGGGATTGCAGCGGTTGTCTTGGACTTCTTAGGGACTGAATTTTTAATTCCCCTTTTCTGCTTTGGCTTTTGGATTGTTGGCCTTGATTGTGCATGGGGGCCAACAGTATTGGATTAAATAGAGTGGAACCTTGAAAAGCCATAGATTGTGTAGCCTCACCTAAAGGTTCAGTGAAGTTCACAATTTTTTTCTTGATGGACAACATCCACTACTCCATTTGATGAACCATTGGCTCTAGGTCATCCTCTGCTTGTCGCTTGTTGTTGCTCCTTGCTACTTCTCATGTTTGCTGTTGCTGCCTCATCCCTTCAAACAAATATCTGTATTTCCCTTCAGTGATCTCGCATGCAACCCCCAACTAGGAACCAACCTCATTGTGGAATGTTGCTTCCGACAGAACAAATATCTTCTACCTCATTAGAAATGTTTCAGGGTGGAGGCATCTCGACATAGTGTATGTGTGTCCATGTGTAACCCCAAAACTAGATATCTTGTGAAAACTCATCCAGTAGTTTTCTAGGTATTCTTTGTGTCACCCTAAATGTGATTAGCATTAACCCATATAATTCAGCAAATGTTGCTTTATTAATTTCTTTATTGTTGGGGTCCCATGAAGCTTGCCATGAATCATATCTGAGTGCTATGGGTTGTTCCTCTTTGATTTGCATAATTTCTCTTCCTCTCAGTGGTTTCCATTTCCACATTGGTAGAGTCATCAGTATGTAGCCAAATATGAAATTCGTGCTCCTTTTGTAAATGTCCTCACAGGCTTCAATTAGATTGTTCCGTACAAAGGCTAACTAGTTCAACACCTCCCCTTGGCAGCAGTGTTCCGCAACCGATATTGCATCCAAGGTACATTCATTCCTGAAAAAATGCCTCATTTTTTTCCCCTACCATTATCTAGTAGGTGAACTTGATTTCATTTTTGGTGATAAGATCAATCCTCATACCTCTGCCCCCACACTTGGTATTGTTTTCTCGTAATAGTCTTTGTCTCCTTTTTTCTTCGCTCTCTTTGTTCCTCCTTGGAATGATGAAGCCATTGCATTTTCTCCTATCGAGAGCCCTGTCAAGTGATGGATGTCATCAAAATGAATGGGATATTCTTTGTCAAGCCATAGTTATCCCCCATGCATCCTGTTGGCTAATAGCTTTGTGCATTGCATTGCTGCCAATTGCATGCCAAAAATAGGCATACTCCTAATATTTATCAACGTCGATCGTTGGAGGCCTTTGAAATATTCTTTAATCTTAGTTGTGATTATGTTATCTCCCTTTGGCACATCTTCCATGTATACTTCCCACTTCAATGATGGAAATTGGAAAATTTCCAAGAGATCATTATCCAATAGTGTTTGTTTGTCATACTTTCCATACAGATTCTCTATCACTGTAATTCTCTCGTCCAGCTAATCGTTTGGGATTGAAATAATAGCTTTTGTCATGTTTGTGTGCCTCTGGTTGTCTAGTCAATTTAACGTCTTAAATTTCTCTACATAAATTATCAATCCAGGTATCATAAACTGATGAAGTGTGGTGCACCATATGTTCTTAGTTAACCTTTGTCTTACTTCGTTGTTTTATAGTTTTTGTTTTGTTTTGGGGTTTTGTTCTTGTTGATCTCCTAAAGTGTCTAATGCAAATGGAAATCCTATTCCTAAGTCTCTTAGAAGGCAAGTATGGATATAGATTTTAAGGCAATTATGTCCTCTATAATGATTTCCAGAACTTAACACTTCAAAAGGTCTTAGAATGTACTAGTGATGACAGTAATGCTTGAACAAGAATGGAAAATGTGCTGCTATTTAAAACAAGTAAATAATGAACTACTGATCATGAAACTATTATGTCTACTGCTGTCTAAATATAGAAATGTGATTTAAGCTACTACACTCAAAGAAATCAAAAATTGCAAAAAAAAGTAAAACTAAAATCAAATCACACACTCATAATTCGATCCCTCGCCAGTTAGTCTAGCTGTGGCTTTCGGAGGTAACCGTCAATGATATGAGCAATTTAATATCTAATTGTAGAAAATTAAAACTAAAATCAAATCACACATTCATAATTTGATCCCTCACCAGTTAGTCTAGCTATGGCTTTCGGAGGTAACTATCAATGATATCAGCAATTTAATATCTAATTGCAGAAAAGTAAAACTAAAATCAATTCACAACATTCATAATCTGATCCCTCGCCAGTTAGTCTAGCTATGGCTTTCGGAGGTAATCATCAATGACATGAGCAAGTTGATTTCTAAACTAACTAACAAAGCAAGTAAAGAAGACTGAAATCAAAACAGAATTGGAATTAAAAAAAAATAAGAAAAGAAAAGTCAGCAGAGAGGTTAATCTCATGTCACTAGTTGATGCAAAAACATGTAAAGAAAAACTAATCTACAATCAACCGGTTGAACACACTTACATGAATTAAAGTTGCATGAATGGAAAATCTATCTGTCAAACTTGAAAGCAATCAAATGACATAATGAAATCAAAGCAAAATTACAAAATGAAATCTACTTTACCTTACATTCTAATACACTCCATGACATCTACTTCACATCTCCTTCCATGTTGAGAACATCAAAGCTTTATTCAAATTCTTCAAAATTACAAGTACAACAAAGCTCTCCAAAGCTTTCAAAAGCCATCAAGGAAGAACTACAAATTCCAAGCTAAATAACTAAAAGCCAAGCCAAGCTAACAAATGAAGGAGAGAGATCTCCTATTTATACAAAAGGATGAGAAGCCATGTCATTAATGAGATTCCATGAATCTCTCCCTCTACCTCTAGAGTCCTAATCAAAATAGGAACTGATAAGACAAATGTCTTCTTAGAGTTACAATACAATTAGGAGATGTGACACATATTCTCATGATCCCATGATTCTTTCCACTCAAATTAGAATTTGGCCTTAGAGTGCCACATAAGGGTCTTCTAGAAGCCTCCTTTCAACCTACACATATCAACAATCTCAACCCATTTGTTAGGTATAATCATATGCACATTATTTTCTAATTTTTAACCAAAAATTCACTTAAAAGGCTTAGAATTAATAAAGTTTGGAAAAACATAAATGTGGCCCAATGATAATGAAAGTGGGATGAATGTGGTGACATAGTAGTGAAATGGAGGTGATATAATGGACATAATAGTGAAAGTGTAATGGAAATGAATGACATTTTCAAGACTCAACATTGGTAGACAACAATTATCAGAGGTTTGGAGTCTTTTCCTATTTGTTGCTACTGGTTCTCAGAGCAAACTTGAATTTTTTCTATCACCTGCGTTTGAAAATCTAAAAATCCCTCCATTGCCATGCAAATTCAGTAGACAAACTTGAAACTACGTTTTTGACTAGACTTGATAGCTAGTTTGGAAACTTTCCCTATGTTGCTTAATCTTGTTATTTTGTCGTTTGTTGACCTCGGTTTGACTGGTATGACGTAGCATGGGAAAGGACAGAATGGGCCGCATGGTTAATAAATTTTCCATAATGGTGTGTAATTATTAGTTGATTTATTCTTCAATGGGAAAATATTTTACAGAAATCTGCCTGATATGTGTATTATTGCCTACTTATTATGGAAAAGACTTGTAGTATGACATAAAATACTTGTGGAACGTGTGACTATCCCCCTCGACCACAAGTGGGTTGCGGTGACATGATATGGTTGCCACAACCAGAATGACATGTGTTATTTATTTTTGAACAATAAAAACGAAAAAAGACATGAATTGTAAAGGAGTATGCTACTAACACATGTGGCTTACTATGAATTTATTTTAGACAGACTATGTATTATTGACTAAAACCTACTTGCGGGCTTGTCTCCGAGACCCCTTCAATTTGATGATGCAATTGTGGATTTGTAGAAAGGCTTCAGGCATGTGCCGTTCACCCATCCATGCAACAGTATCCCATCCAATTTCTCTAGCTTCACCACCCCAGAATCTTTAATATCCGCAACTATGAATGACCCCAACCAATGTATTTGAATTTTTCCTGGAAACTTCTGAAACTTACTGTCATACAATAGAGCATGATCCCCTATCTTGAAGGTTTTCTTTTTGATGTGTCTATCGTGCCAAGCCTTTTGTCTCCATTGTTCAACTGATTGGTGGAACTCTGCTAAAAATCTCGATTCATACAACTCCATGAGTTGTTCCATTCTCTCTTTCAACAATGAGTCATTTGTCATTTTGGTGGCCTATGAGATAAAAATTCTTAGGAAAATGAATTTTGTTGGTACCACTGCCTCTCTACCATATACCAGTTGGAATGGTGTTTTCTTGTGTCTCCTCTTTACTATCATTTTGTATGCCCATAATGTTGCTAGTATCCTTTCGTCCCAATCATCTCGGTTTGTTGACACAATTTTTGTCAGACCCCTCTCGATTATTTTGTTAAAAGATTCAACCATTCCGTTTGCCTATGGGTGGTACGGGATGCTTTTGTGATGCTGGACCATGAAGTTCTTCAGGAGAGAAGCGACAATTCCGTTAATGAAATGCATCCCTTGATCACTGGTTAAGATTTTTGGACATCCAAACCTAGATATAATACACTCAAAGATGAATCTTTTTGTAGTATTGGCTGTACAATCCTTGACTGGCGCTACCTCTTCCCACCAAGTAAGGTATTTTTGGCTTGAGGGGGCTTGACCTAGGTTCAACGTTATTAGCCAAACAAATCCCTACACTACTGGCCCTTTCGGCATTAGCCCGCGAAGCGCAGACTGAAGTCTCACCTGAAGCAGTATGGGGGGATGCTGGAACCAAGTTTCCACACCCTTGAGATGGTTGTGATGTTGGTTTATTCCAACTATACCTGCCTTCACGTAGGGTGCTTCACGCTCCGGTCTGTCCTTCAGTACCTTTGTGATCTGTTACAATCGGCTTTCACGCAGCCCTAACCAGGGGTTGAAGTCCTTTCGCGCTGATATGGCAGCGAACTGCACTATTTCCAAAACTAGACTAAGTATCTTACATATCTTAATTATCTTCGCGTAAACAAATGTTACTACTTGCGTTCACTTTACCAATATAGTTATACACATTCACACATCATATAAGCATTAGAAGTGAAATTCATACCCAATATAACAGTTGCATAAATAGGAAATAAAGATGCAGAAATGATAGAAACTTCTCTTTATTAATACTTCCATATGATTACAGACTTGACCCGCCCTACGGAATCAACTGCGAGGGTCCGCGCACTCAGCTGCAGGGTTCTGTGCACTCAACTGTAGGGGTTCACGCACTCAGCTACAGACTACTAGGCCTCTGTGCACTCAGTTGCAGAGCCTCTATCTACGCTATGACCCAAAACTTAGATTTACACTTTATAACTATCTCACATACATCTTCATTATTCGATATTAGATTATTTTTTATCTACTTAGAGCTTCACTCTATTTATACAATCCCATGGTTCACGGACCATGGGTAGATCTTCTACAACTGACACTACATTGTCAAAATAAGGGCAGACAACCCTATGAATCTTTAACAACTATGCACTTTGCACCCACAAAATGTGGAGTCTTTATATTGGAATTACAACATTGGACCAAAATTTTGGGCTCGAAGCCCCAAAACTGCCCTTAGGGGATCTTGCACCCAACAGCCACCCAACACAAACATCCTCACTTCGCCCTCGAGTCACTCTGCAGGTGCAAAGATCTTAGCGTGAAGACCTCCCAGCTCTTTCTGGATTCCTGCAAGTTCGGCAATGCATTGAGCGGCTGCCTGCTAGACTTCCTCCACGTGCTATTCGATGACCACTACTGTTGAACTGCGAGATTTTTCTTCAATGGAGGCTGTAATTGTATAAGCTTCTTTGATCCATGGTTGTAGGCACACTTTTTAAGACTACTTCCTTATGCCGAGTGACATCCAATTGTTCCTTGAGCGCCTTTTCCTACTGCATCCTTGCAAGCCTTTGTGTAAGGGCAACCATCTGTGCTGTCCCTTTTACCTCATCGTATTCTTGTTGCAGCTCGAGCGCCTCTGTCTCTAAGCACTCTATGTTAGGGTTCTCTTGCAGGGTGGTTAGGACCTCGAATGACCGTTCGAATAACTTCATGCAGTTTGTCACTGCACTGCCAACCGCCACCATTATTGTTGTGATCGCGGTGGTATGCTATTCTCTGACCTCCAGCAGAGTTTAAGGCTAAGCCTTCAATTGTAGTTCTACGATCTGTAGGTTTAGCTCCAGTTGAACCCTGGCCATCTTTGGTTTTGCATCGTGCACCCCTGTGGCTAACTTATGGACACATGCCTCCATCGATTCCTCTGCTTGAATGGCCAACTCCGAGACCATCTGGCAGGCTTCCTCCACAACCTGCATAATCTGCCTGTTCTGCTCCACTACCTCATTGCGCTGTAGGCTCAACTGCTCAATGTTGATGCACTGCTTGCTCATTACCTGTAGAGCACGACTCTCCCTGGCCTAAATTTTTGCGATGACTCCATCTGGCAAGAGATATAGCATCTCTCGAGGGAGTGCAGCCATGTTTAATCTGACCCCTTTCAAACTACTGACCATACGCCGATCAGACTCATTCTCTGTAGTGAGTGCTCCATCTAGTAGCACTATCATGTTAGTCACCCTGGCGTGCAACATTTCCTAGGCAGCTGAAAGCTGACTGTGAAGCTGGTGGACACTATTCCAACCTATGGAGTGCACACCTGCAACTCCTATATTTGTGTCCGGAGAGCCCTCAATACCAATTAGTGTCTGCTGGAGGGCCTCCGCAGTGACATCCCTCACTGTTTTCCCGATATCATGCAGATCCCCTTCAGTGTGGATGATAGGGTCGAAAGATGTCTTCTAGGCCTTTTTTTTTATTTCATAGCCCTACTTCCTCTCATGATCACAGACGTTTGAGTTGGGTGGATGTCATCTGCGGGTCCATGCCACCTTGTTCTGTATCGATCTCTGGTTCGGGCAAAGGTGAATTTGGTCCTTCACGCTCTTCGTCTACTATTTTCTGTTGCTCCACCAACTTCGTAGCGTCGTGCGCTACTCGGGCCTTAGCCACTACTTCTTCTTTCCTGCACTTTTCTGCTAGCTATGCCCTCCGAAGTTTTGTCTCTTCCTTCTTGTGCTGTATGATGGACTTCTTTGCTTCCACCGTAGGGTCTGTTGGAGTTCTCCACTCCGGCGGCAGAGACTCAAGGACCGTGAAAATTACATTGTTGGTTGCCAAGTATGGTAAATCATGCCACGTCTTCGTAGGGTCCTTCCACATCCTGATGAAGACATGGTGGAAATCTACTTTGAACTATACAAAGATCTGAAAACTGTTGTAGATTGTGGGTGATAACCATGGCTTGCGATTGATCACTATCCTGATATTCATATCCATGAGCACCCAAAATATCTTGCTCTCTTTGATCCGCTGCACGTCCCTAGTTACCCACAACGAAGCATACTTTGCTGCCTTTGGAAGGTCCTGCACGACCGAAGGGAACTGGCTATCTTCGGGCAACTCCCAAGCCACCGGTACTATCGACAATAGGATCCATGTGTAATGAAATGTTTTGCCTTGCTCCTGTGGCTCACGGTAGTTTGCAAGGAACTCGCCGCATAGATAGTTCACCTAGTTGAACTGGAGCCCTTCTGCGCATTGCGCTAATACTGCAACCACTGGCGCGGGCACCTCATCCGCACGACACTTCCGCATTGCCTTCCTTGTCAATATCTATGTCGCGACCTTGACTGTAGGGTTGTTGATGCTGGAGATGGCATAACCTCACTTCTTCTTCTCCAACTTAAACTTCTTTTTCATTGCCTCCGCGAGGGCCAAATCGCCACCTTTTCCCTTTGAAATGTTTGCTAGCTCCTCCCTGATTAAGGGAGCCATGTAATCTGGTAAATCAGATGGTATGTGATGGGGATGGGCTCCTCTAGCTATAGGCACCCATCATGCACCAAGTAGAGAAGCTGCTTGATGACGAAAACGGTCACTGGGGCATGGTGGTAATGCAACACACAGAGCAGGTTTAGCGACCCTGCTTTCTTGAAACCTTTGAGCCATTTGTGCGGCTCCAATTCAATCATTCTAGCTGGCATGCCTATATTTTGGCGCATTAGCTTCATAGTCGCTAAATGCAGGAACTTCTTGTGGTTTGCGAGGTCCTAATCTTCAAATTTCAACATAGGAACCCGCCCCAAGTGCAGTCCCTCAAAAATAATATTTTCAGGGAGCAACGGGGTTTATAGAGAGCTATTGCTCTCATCTATATCCCGTGGAATCTTTTCTTTACCCTTTTGCAGAGGAACATATTATGGTAGCTTGGTGATAGGTTCCACACCATGGATTTCGACTTACATCTCTACATCGTCCTCCTCCACCAGGATTTCTTCAAACTCTTCCTCCTCGTTGGCCTTCAAATCAATGGCCTTCCCCTTTTCCTGTAATGTGAGCTTGGTCCTCAGTGGATTTCGGGGCAAGACACATACCAATATCATGGCTTGTTTATCCTTCTTGGGCCTTAGTGTTCACAATGATTTAGGGACCTCAGCGATTATTTCGGCTTTCTCTGGGCTTCCACTTCTGCAATTTCCTCTGCGGCTTCCTTGGCTATAACTATTCATGTGTCCATGGCTTCTTCGGGTGCTAACATCATTCTATTCAAGAGGTCCTCTGTCTCCTTCGACAATGTTTCAAACACTGAACTTGCTCTCAACACCTCAAAGTTTGAATGGTCGATACACAATTGATAGCGCAACAGCTCAGTTCTCAAAATGACAAATGTTGTTCACTGGACAACTACTTGTAATTTATAGTGCCTTTTGAATTTGAATTTGACCATTCCCCCCACATTCAGTCCATTAATGCTAGATTGGTAGCATATTTTCAAGAATCTAGCCCATAAAGTTCGCCTTAAATGCCAGTCGCCTGCTCCATTTGGCCTCAAACCAAGCATCAAATCATGAATAGTGAGTTTAATAGTCACATTCTGGCAGATCTGTATGCCAGCGCAGCTATCCTCGCACTGTTGCGGACCCTGTGACACTTTGCTACTGTGTACAATACTGACATCATGTAGCTCTTGGGTAGTGTAGTTTATAGTCCCGCGCCTCCTTTTAGCTGCTTGGAGGGATAAGACTGTGCCACTTTCATATAGTCACATAACTGGATCACCAATGTATGCCTTCAAGCGACTGCCATTCACCTTTGCTAGGAACAGTTCTCCATTTAAATTGACCATCTATACCACACCTCTGTTGGTAATCTCCTTAATAATATACAGTCTTAACCTATGTATCCTGAACTTTCCAGGGAATTTATCAAACTTACTATCATACAACAAAACTAAATCATTCACCTTAATGGTGCGCAACTTAATATGTCGATTGTGCCATGCCTTTTTATGTTGCTTTTGGACCTGTTGGTGAAATCCAGCCAAAAAACGTTCTTCTTCAAGCTCATCCAGTTGCACGAGCCTCTCTTCCAGGGCTCCATGATCCGTCATACCTGTGAGCACTGCTATGAGCAAACTAGGCACGATGTATTCCATAAGCATTACAACTTCCACTCAATAGACAAGCCTAAAAGGTGTCTGTCCTATCAGTTTCTTGCATGTCGTTTGATAAGACCATAACACTGCAGGTGTGCGTAGGTCCCATTCACTTCACTGTGCATTGCATACCTTCGTTAGCACATTTTCAATCACTTTGTTGAATGCCTCCACTGTCCCGTTAGCCTGTGGGTGATAAGGTGTGCTCTTCTAGTGATACACCTGAAATTCCTCTGTTAGTGCACTGACCATCTCGTTCAGGAAGTTATTACTGTGATCGCTCATCAATATCTTTAGACATCCAAATCATGTCAGTACATGTTCAAATAGAAACTTCACGACAGTCGCGCCTGTGCAATCCTTCACCAGCTACACTTCTGCCCAATGAGTCAAATACTTCGCTGCAGTGATAATATACCTCGCGCTTGTCTTTCCTTGAGGTTTGATGGGTCCTACAAGATCTATTGCCCACTTTTTGAAAGGGTGCAATGTCATTTGTGGATTCAAAGACATTTCATCCCTTCGCGATAGCTTGCGTGTTCTTTGACATACATCACATGCCTTGCAATACTCATTTGAATCCTGATGAAGGGTTGGCCACCACAACCCTACGAGTATAATTTTCTGTGTAGTTTCTCTTCCTACATAATGTCCTCCTGCGGTGCCCCCATGAGTGTCCGCTAGGATGTTGCTTCACTCAAATCAAGGTACATACCTTTGCAGTGTTTCATCATTCCCCATCTTGTATAGATACTCAACAATGACAGAGAAATCTGTCGCACGCACCACTAATTCCTTCTTTTGATGCACAAAGTATCCTTCTGGCGCAGTTCTAGTTGTTAGAAAGTGTATTATATCTTTAAAATGCCCATCCGCTACATGCGCAGCAAAGAGCTACGCGTCGGGTAATCCTTCCTCCAAACTAGTAGGTTCCTCCCCTGTCTCGATGCGTGACAGGTGATCTAGTCCCGCATTCAATCATCCAGGCTTCACAACAACTTCAAAATCA
>APFE031124980.1:0-11503 GCA_000404065.3 Pinus taeda
GGTATGAGGCTTGACAAGGAGGACAATATGACTATTGATGGAGCCATATTAACTGCATATAGTCATGGTGACAAATTTCAGTGTAACACTATTTTTAGCATTTCTTGTTGCCATTTTCAACACTCCCTGTCAATAAGAAAGACATTAAACTCGAACCCGATCATGAACCTTTGGAATGTTCTGAATGCAACACTTCTCCCAAGTGTTATTGTTCCAGCAACTCTAGAAACAAAAAACTCCCAACTGACCTCCCTGTTGGGCTAGAAACATCCTTTGATGTTGAAGCTTCATCTGCCACTGACAAGTGCTACCTCTCTGACCTTTGAGCTACTGCAACACTCCATGCATCTCACACCGTTGCACACCTCTATGTGTCATCCTGCACTGGTGCAATACTCCTGTGCCTCTCACATTGTTGCAGCCTGCTAGCTCTACATTGTCTTGGGATTCTTGCACTATAGCTCTCTCTGCCGCTCCATCCGCATCCGTCTTTACCCACTCAGCCAATCCTGCTACTCCTCATCGAGGCTCCCATAGCAAGGTCTAATAAAAGAGGTTGGGTACCTCAATGATCCTGCTCCTATTCCAACCTTCTTGGGATTGTCACTCCACATCATCCCACCTACCTTGAGGTATGGATGCATGTGCTCCCTCTGCACACTTGGCTCAAAATTTCCCCCTACTGGAGGTCTCTGCATGAGTAGATGCCTCCACTCGATCTCCTCTCGGCTTCTCTAGTTGTGGTTGCTCCACAACCTCCTAAAGTTGCTTCACCAATTGTGGCTCCTCCACAATTATTTGAGACTTCTTCTGTGGTTGTATGTTGAGAGGTAATTTACTATCCCTCACAACCACCAAGTCTCCAACAGTTGCCTTGCTCCTCAAGGCTTTGCATGCATCTTGAACCTCAAGAGCATACAAGTTCTTGACTCGTGAACCGATCTGCTTCACCTGTATAGTGGTGATGTGTCGAAGGAAAACCTTTCCCTTATTGAACACTACATCTAGCCTTTATCTTCCAGCATTGCGATCGACACCAAATTTTTCTTCAGTCCTGGTACATACTTGACATCGGTCAAGGTAATGCAAGCTCCACGCTCCCTCTTAAAAACAATCGTGCCTACACCTAAGACACTATAATTTTCATCATTACCCATCGCTATGAGTATCTGGAGATCTTTCTCCTCCAAGGTACTGAACAAAATCTTGTCATCAGTCATGTGGAAAGAAGATCCACTGTAAAGAAACCAACCACATCCCACCATGGATGAAACCATGCATGCGAAGAGGGTGAAATCCAACTCGAACTGTGAGGCCAATGCGAGGCCAATGCCTCACCTTCAGATCCATCCTTGGATCCCATCTTGGATTTCTTTAGTGGACAGATTGTAGCAAAATGGCCCACCCCATGACAATGAAAGCATCGCACTTTTGATTTGTCAAACTTCTTCCCACCATAGGAAGAACTCGATTTGGGATGAGAATCCTTCCCCTTCCCCTTCTTCACATTAGTCGCTAAGGCACAATTTTCTTCATCCTCCTTAGATGAAGAACCATCTCTAGTGCTTCTTCTTATCTCCTCTTGCATCAGATCCGACCAAATTTGTTCCCAATCTAGTAGTTTTTCTCTTCCATTTAACCGATTCTTGGTAGCTATGTCAACTCTTAGGAAGACCGAGTGCAAGACTCACCGTGTCATCATCGGCTGTCGTGATCCCTACACTTCCAAGCTCATCCTTGTAGGTGGTGAGCTTGTTTAGATATGTAGAGATCGTGTCGCCCTTTTCACACTTGATTTTCTGAAGCTTGTCTTTCAGCGTCAGCTTCCTCTGATCGCTGCTATTCTGATATAGATCTTTCAATGTTTTACACATCGAAAATGGTGTCTCATTCCCATGGAGACTCGAGACTATGTGGTCTCGAATCCCTCCAAAAGGATTCTCCTTGATCTAGCCACACATTTCTTCCATTCTGCCAATTCAGTAGCATTAGCCGCTACGGGCTTGGGGGCTTCTTGATCAATGAAGTCCTTTAGACCGTTATCCTCTAATACTGTATCCATGCGATCCTTCCAGGCTATATAATTCGAGCAGCCATCAAGGGCATACTCGAGTCTTAAACCGTTGAACGCCATTGGTGAAATTGAGATATGATAAGAACTTGATTTCTATATTTAAGAACCTCAAACTTCTCCCTTCTCCCTTCTTATATACTGTTCTCTCCTTTGATCACCTTTTCTCTGATACCATGTAGAAATTCCCACTGTAGATCAACGAATTATGCAATATACTAAAGCAAAATACAAGATCTACTTCTACAACAAACTTTGCGGAAGCTTAATCGAATATGAGCAAGATCAATTAGAACACATATAACTAAGAATGAAAAATCAATCACACATGAACACAGAAGAATAACCCGGGGAGAGCCTCAGCTAAAAACCCCGCTATCTGTATTATCATACAAGTGGAAATATGTCCAGATTACACAAAGCTTTAGCTCACAAGCTATCCATCTCTCAGTACAATCCCTCTATTGCTCATAGACAGTCAAAGGCTTCTCACAAACCTTCTCCTCTACCCTCCAAGCCTCTTATTTCCTTGCGCAGTTTTTCCTAGGGTCTAGTGCTTCCATTTGTGTGAATTCCACTTCACACTGCTCACTTGGCTCAAAATTAACTGCACAAACCTGAAGGAGATAATTCCTTCTGCATTGATGAGTTTCCTTCATAGGAAAAATCCTCCAACTAATAGTACACTGTCCCATCCTCTGATCTCAACTGGTCTCTGACTGAACTAACATGCATGAGTTATTTATGAGAGAATATTCAGTTATCTAAAGTGCAGCAGTTACATGCATGTATGCATTAACTAACTGAACTCACAACTAGTTCAACAAACTATTTGAACTAATCTAAGTGGACTTGACTCAGTTAACTGAGCCAACTAATTACAACTCAATATTACAACTCATCCTTATCTCTTTAACTGATGGATAAATTCCTCAATCAATGGAGAAATTGTTGCATGTCTTCACATAGACTTCATGTTTGATTTTCTCCAACTAATTAACTCATGGTGAATTAATTAATTATTTTACAAACAGTTGCTAAGATCAAATCGATTTTTTACTTCTCTATTTTAGTTCGGGGACTAACTAAAATAGGAAGGTATCCCAAAATGCTATTTATAACAATGCTATTTTTATCACTTCTATTTTTCATTCCTTGTTGCTATGTCCAACACCAGTACCCAAACTGTTATTTATAGTAGTGCTATTTTTAGCATTTTTTATTGCCATTTTCAACACTCCCTCTCAACAAGAAAGCCATTCAACTTGAACCTGATCCTGAACCTTTGGAATGTTATGAATGCAACACTTCTCCCAAGTGTTATTGCTCCAGCAACTACATAAACAAAAAACTCCCAACTGACCTCCCTAGTGGGCTAGAAACATCCTCTGATGCTGAAGCTTCATCTGTCGCTGACAAGCGCTCCCTCTCTGACCTTTGAGCTACTGCAACACTCCATGCATCTCGCACTGTTGCACACCTCTCTGTGCCATCTTGCACCAGTGCAGCACTCTTATGCCTCTCGCATTGTTGCAGCCTGCTAGCTCTGCACTGTAGCTCTCTCTGCCGCTCCATCCGCATTCGTCTCTACCCACTCAGCTAGTCCTGCTACTCCTCATCAGGGCTCCCATAGCAAGGTCTAATCAAAGAGGTTGGGTACTTCAATGATCTTGCCCCTATTCCAACCTTCTTGGGATTGTCACTCCACATCGCCCCACCTCCTACCTGGAGGTATGTATGCATGTGCTCCCTCTGCCCACTTGGATTGAAATTTCCCCCTACTGGAGGTCTCTGCATGAGTAGATGCCTCCACTCGATCTCCTCTCAGCTTCTCTAGTTGTGGCTGCTCCACAACCTCCTGAAGTTGCTTCATCAATTGTGGCTCCTCCACAATTGTCTGAGACTTCCTCTGTGTTTGTATGTTGAGATGTAATTTACTCTCCCTCTCAACCACCAAGTCTCCAACAGCTGCCTTGCTCCTCAAGGCTTTGCATGCATCTTGAACCTCAAGAGCATATAGGTTCTTGACTCGTGAACCGATTTGCTTCATCTGTCTAGTGGTGATGTGTCGAAGGAAAACCTTTCCTTTACTAAAGACTACATCATAGCCTTTGTCTTCCAGCATTGCGATCGACACCAATATTTTCTTCAGTCCTGGTACATACTTGACATCGGTCAAGGTAATGCAGGCTCCATGCTCCCTCCGAAAAACAACCATGCCTACACCTGAGACACTATACTTTTCATCATTACCCATCGCTAAGAGTATCTGGATATCTTTCTCCTCCAAGGTACTGAACAAACTCTTGTCGCCGGTCATGTGGAAAGAAGATCCACTGTCAATAAACCAACCACATCCCACCATGGATGAAACCATGCATGCAATGAGGGTGAAATCCAACTCGAACTGTGAGGCCAATGCCTCACCTTCAGATCCATCCTTGGATTTCTTCAGTGGGAAGTTTGTAGCAAAATGGCCCACCTCATGAAAACGAAAGCATCGCACTTTCGATTTGTCAAACTTCTTCCCACCATAGGAAGAACTCAATTTGGGATGAGAATCCTTCTCCTTCCCCTTCCTTTCCTTATTCGCTAAGGCGCAATTTTCTTCATCCTCCTTGGATGAAGAACCATCTGTGGCGCTTCTTCTTATCTCCTCCTGCATCAAATCCGACCAAAGACATTCCCAATTTGGCAGTTTTTCTCTTCCATTAACCGAGTCTTGGTAGCTATGCCAGCTTTTAGGAAGACCGAGGAGTGAAAGACTCACCATGTCGTCATCGGCTGTCGTTATCCCTACACTTCCAACCTCATCCCTGTAGGTGGTGAGCTTGTTTAGATATGTAGAGATATTGTCACCCTTTTCACAGTTGATTTTCTGAAGCTTGGCTTTCAGCACCAGCTTCCTCTGATCGTTGATGTTCTAATATAGATCTTTCAATGTTTTCCACATCGAAAACGGTGTCTCCTTCCCATGGAGACTCGAGATTATTTGGTCTCTAACTCCCTCCATAAGGATTCTCCTTGCTCTAGCCACACATTTCTTCCATTTCGCCAATTCAGTAGCATTAGCCACTATGGGCTTGGGGACTTCTTGATCAATGAAGTCCTTTAGACCGTTATCCTCTAATACTGCTTCCATGCGATCCTTCCAGGCTATATAATTCGAGTTGCCACCAAGGGAATACTCGAGTCTTAAACCGTTGAACGCCATTGGTGAAATTGAGATGTGATAAGAACTCGATTTCTATATTCAAGAACCTCAAACTTCGAACTTCTCCCTTGTATACTGTTCTCTCCTTTGATCACCTTTGCTTCGATACCATGTAGAAATCCCCACTATAGATCAACAGATTATGCAATATACTAAAGAAAAATACAAGATCTACTTCTACAACAAATTTTGTGGAAGCTTAATCGAATATGAGCAAGATCAATTAGAACACATATAATTGAGAATGAGAAATCAACCACACATGAACACAGAAGAATAACACGGGGAAAGCCTCAGCTAAAAACCCAACTATCTGTATTATCATATAAGTGGAAATATGTCTAGATTACACAAAAGCTTTAGCTCACAAGCTATCCAACTCTTAGTACAATCCCTTTGCTGCTCATAGACAGCCAAAGGCTTCTCACAAACCTTCTCCTCTGCCCTCCAAGCCTCCTATTTCCTTGTGTAGTTTTTCTTGGGGTCCAGTGCTTCCACTTGTGTGAATTCCCATGATCCAGGTGGATATTGGTGGCCACCTGCCAAGTCCACTTGGATCCCCACCATTGTTTCTCTAAGCTTTTTCAGTTTCCTTAATTGTATCACAACTTACTATTTTTAGTAGTTTTTCGGGTCCTGAACTTCTGAAGTCGTTTTGAGGCCCTAAACGATGTTTATTGGGAAAACTGGGAGCAACATGGGTCCATGGACCTCCATGGACCGATGTTGCTCTTCTCAAAGTTGTAGTTCTAGGTTAGATCTTTCTAACGAGATATTGTGCGCGTCGAACAGAGATCATATGCCAAAGTTACGACCCCGGGAAGTTGATGTACCAATTTACCCAAACAGGGCCCACAGTTTGGCGTTTCATCTTCTAGGGTTAGGTTTCTGGATGTTTAGAGTTTTCCATTGTTTCTCAATAATAAAAAGGCCTTCAAGCCTCATTGTAACATAGTTCAGGGGCATGTAGCCGCCACATCTCTTCTCAGAGATAAGCTACCATCGCCCTAGATGGCTTATTTCCATCACTGTTTGTAAGCATATTTCAATATTTTACATTAATGAAATGAAGTATTATTTCCGTTTCATCTCTGTGTTTATGGTTATCTTTGTAATTTGTTGCGTTCCGATTTAAATTTGTATTAGTGGTATCAGAGGGGTTTGCTTTTTCTCTGTTTTTCTTTGCATGTCCCCAACGAGGTCGAGATATAAGGAGTTAGGGCTTGAACTGGTCGAACCTTTGCAAGACCAGCCTCGCAAATCCCGACGGCCTCCCATGGCGGATGAGAAGAAAGACGAGGGGGCCAGAGATCCTATCAAAATCCTGCTCGAAGAAGCCCTCGAGCGACAAAGGAACGCGTTGACGGACAAGTTTGCCCAGATCCTTCAGCAGCTACCCAAAGGCGATGCATCGGCTTCTAGCAGCTACTGTGGAAACGCCATGCCCTTCAAGGTACAAATTAATTTTGAATTACCCATTTTCAAGGGTCAGATAGATGCAGATGCCGTAGATAAATGGTTAAATCTGCTAGAGGGTTATTTTTCTGTTCATGAATTTTGGAGTCAGGAAAAGATTGTTTTCGCTCTTCTCAAAGAAACCCCCCACGTCAAGGACTGGTGGGAAACCTACTGCGAGCAGAAGGATGAAAGTACTGGCTCACTATTTTCAGCCGCACCCACTTGGAATTCATTTCGAGATGCCAACAAGGAGCAGTACTACCCTGTCAGAAGCTATGAGGATCTATACATAAAGTGGACCACACTGCGGCAGTGAAGGGACCAAGACATGCCAGAGTTCACCAATCTTTTCCATACCCTTCGCAAAAAGTTGGGTATCAAGAATTTGGAGCAGCATTTGATACTCAAATACCGCGGCTGCCTGCACAAGTACATCTAGGAAGAAATAGAATTCCTGAACATATCCTCACTCGGCACAACATACCGATATGTCGTCAAGGTCGAGCAGAAGTTTAAACAAAAGAAGCAAGACTTTGGATCTGCGAATTCGAAGCAAGGGAAAGGTGGCCCCAAATCGCAGAATAAAGGACAAAGCCAAGGCAGGGCATCTCAAGACAACCCGCCAAAGCTGCAAGCAAAGAACAGCGCCGCGAAGCCAAAAAAGGACATAGGAAAATGGTGTGAGTTCCATAAGAGCTCCACTCACAACACAAGTGAGTGTCGGGCCAAGCAGTCACTGGTGGCTGAGCTAAAGGTTTCAAAATTAGATGCATGTTCCGACTCTAAGTCAGAACCCAACAAGGGGAATGACAAAGGGAAGCAGATTATCGATGCGGAGCCCAACGCCACCGCTGCCACCACGAAGATCTAGAAGAAGGAACCTGAAGATCTAGAGGAGGAGGAGCGTCTCTTCCACTCCCAGATGTGGGTAAAGGGATCCCCGCTACAACTCATTGTTGATAGCGAGAGCCAAAAGAACCTCATTTTGGTAGAGGTTGTGAAGCGGTTGGGCTTACCGACCATAGCACATCCACAACTGTACATCATCGGGTGACTTCACCAAGGATGGGATCTTTGCATGAGCCAGTAGTGTTGTCTTCCATACAACATCAAGCCCTTCACGGATGAGGTATTGTGTGACATTGCTCCCCCTGAAGTTTGTGATGTATTATTAGGACAACCATACTTGTGGAAGCGACATGCTGTGTATGAATCAAGCTCTCGTGCTGTTATTATTACTTTGGGAAATAAGTTGTACAGGATACCGGAGGTAGCACCACCTACCGCCATCTCTTTGATTACTGCAAAACAATGCAATAAGCTCATTTCCAAAACTAGGAAATTTGTATTCTTGATGATATGCCCTCAAGGAAAGAAGAAGACGGTGGCCACGACCTATAGACAGGGCCCCTCTACACGACAACTACAAATGGACAAGGTCGTGGAGGAGTATGAGGACATCTTCACCTCCCCCACAAGGGTTCCTCTGCACTGTCAGGTCAAGCACTCCATCGATCCGACCCCAGATGCGTCGCTGCCCAATGGACCAATCTATCGATGCTCTGTTCTGGAGAACAATGAAATCAAGAGGCAAATCAGGAGCTGTTGCAGAAATGTCACATCCGTCCGAGTTCGTCGCCTTGTGGGAGCCTGATCATGTTGGTACAGAAGAAGGATGGGACTTGGAGGCTCTGTATTGACTATTGAGCGCTGAAAAAGATCACTATCCATAATAGGTACCCGATCCCACAGATTGATGACCTCTTGGACCAACTAAAGGGAGCAAAATATTTTAGCAAGATCGATTTGAAGTCAAGATATCACCAGGTACCAATCGAACCCTCCGATGTGTGGAAGACTGCCTTCAAAGCCAAGAAGGGCCTTTTCGAATGGTTGGTTATGCCTTTCGGATTGACGAATGCTCCTGCAACCTTTATGAGGCTAATGGATGACATCTTGCGACCATTCACCAACTCATTTGTAGTGGTATACTTGGATGACATCCTGATCTTCAGCCAGAGTTGGGAAGAGCACCTCCACCACATCCGACAGGTTCTCCAAACACTGCACCAACACAAGCTATGTGCCAATTTGGAGAAATGCACTTTTGGCATGACCTAGGTTCAGTGTTTGGGATACATTATTGATGAATAGGGGGTGCATGTGGATCCAGCGAAGATCCAAGTCATTCGGGATTGGCCATCTTCAACCACTTTGACAGAGCTCCATAGCTTTCTAGGTCTTGCCAACTTCTATCGCAGGTTGATGTTGGGGTTTTCTCATATCACTTGGCCCTTGAGTAAAGTCACCAAGGGAGGAGCGAAAGCAAAATTCTTTTGGTTTGAATCTCAACAGAAGGCATTCACAAAGTTGAAAGATCGCCTCTGCACAACACTAGTTCTCGCATTACCAGATTTGCAACAACCATTTGAGGTTGAGACAGATGCCTCTGACTATGCTATTGGGGCAGTCCTTACTCAACATCGGCATCGAGTGGCATATCACAGTGAGACACTTTCAGTCACAGTCCGGAAGTATCCCACTTATGACAAAGAGATGTATTCCATTGTGCAAGCCTGTCAACAATGGAAGCATTACATTTTGGGGAAGGAAACGGTCATCCACACAGACCACTAACCCCTGTAGTTCATACAGACCTAAGGGAAATTGCAGAATGATTGCCATCAGAAGTGGTCTACATACCTGCAACAACTCGATTTGAATATCAAGTATAAGAAGGGTAGCACCAGTAATGTTGCAGATTGCCTTAGTCGACCACCGATCATGGCGTTAACCACCATTCTCAACTCTTATGGGCACGAGACTTCTGATTGGCCACTTCTCTACAAAAGCGACCCAGAATTCGGCCACACATACCAGACACTCTTGGAGGGTCGGCATGTTCCATATTTTCACCTCCAGGATGCCCTATTATGCCACCTGGGTCACCTTTGTGTTCTTTCAATCGAGCGTGCCAAGATGATTTGGGAAGCACACTACAGTCGGGCTGCTGGGCATTTCGGGGTCGAGAAAATGGTGGCAGTACTTCAAGAGTATTTCTATTGGCCGAATCTTCGACAAGATGTTGGGAAGTACATCAGATCATGCAATGCTTGTGCCATTTCCAAACCGACCAAGGCCTCTATACCCCACTGCCTACCCCTAGTCAACCTTGGGAATCCATATCCATAGATTACATGTCAGGTCTTCCTTCCACTAAGCATGGAAGCGACTGTGTTTTTGTGGTTATTGACAGGTTCTCGAAGATGGCCATTATGGTGGTCTGCAAGAAGAATATCACAACAGAAGCCACTGCTAAACTCTTCTTTGAATGAGTTTGGGTGCACTTTGGTATCCCACAGTCTATCATCTCAGATCGAGATAGTCAGTTCCTCAGTACATTTTGGTCCAGTCTCTGGTTGATGCTGGACGCCAAACTCACTAAGTCCACAACCTTCCATCCTCAAACTAATGGCCAGACAGAGGTTGTCAACAGGATGATTGTACACATTCCGCACATGTACAACTCAAAGCATCCACGCACATGGGACGAGAGCCTCCCCTATGTTTAGCACAGCTACAACCGAGCTCTACACAGCTCGACTGGACACAACCCTTTTCAGGTGGGCTTGGGATTCTAGCCATTATGTCCCATTGATGTGGCCATGCCATTTGCAGCTACTCACACAGATTCGGCTCATGTCCAGTCTGAAATAGATAAGGCAACAGCTTATTGAGCCATCCAACATTTCGCCAGCAGGTCCATGAATTCTGGAGAAATCAAATGCCAAGTACAAGCAGCAACATGATCAACATCGGGTGCCACACAAGTTTCAGGTGGGTGACAAAGTCTGGTTGCATTTGCAAAAGGAACGCCTTACCGGAGCCTATCGGAAACTGAGACCACTCCACTGTGGTCCTTGCACCATTACCAAGGCTGTGGGAGACAATGCATTTGAGCTCAACATTCCCCCATTCCTTGGCCTGCACCCAATGTTCAATGCGGGCCGCCTTCTGCCCTTCTTTCCACCATTACTAGACACATCCAATATTGCAGAACAACTCACACCCATAGAATTAAATCCAGATTGCATGGAAAAAGCTGCAACTGATCGGATCATGGACACACAGATCAAGCACACTCGCAAACAAAATATCAAACTGTATCGAGTTGCCAAAGCAGGCCAACTCCTTCACCAGGGCAAGTGGCTCACCAAGGACCAAGTTTAGCAGAAGTTCTCTCATCTCATGGAGGAACTCAACGCAATGGGGACCATTTCTTCCTAAGGGGGGAGGAATGATCCAGGTGGATATTGGTGGACACCTTCCAAGTCCACTTGGACCCCCACCATTGTTTCTCTCAACTTTTTCAGTTTTCTTAATTGTATCACAACTTACTATTTTTAGCAGTTTTTCGAGTCCTGAACTTCCGGAGCTGTTTTAAGGCCCTAAACGACATTTTTTGGGAAAACTGGGAGCATCATCTCTTCCCAAAGTTGTAGTTCTCGGATAGATCTTTCGAACGAGATATTGTGCACATCCAACAAAGATCATATGCCAAAGTTATGATCCCAGGAAGTTGATGTACCAATTTACCCAAACGGGGCCCACAATTTGGCGTTTCATATTCTAGGGTTAGGTTTTTGGATGTTTAGGGTTTTCCATTGTTTCTAAACAATAAAAAGGCCTTCAAGCCTCATTGTAACACAGTTTAGAGGCATGTAGCCGCCACATCTCTTCTCAGAGATAAGCTACCAATC
>APFE031124982.1:0-31901 GCA_000404065.3 Pinus taeda
CTTGAGTTGCTCGACCATAAGGACTAGAGGGGCTTGACCATAAGGGAGAGGATGTGAAGGCAGGTGTAGAGCTATAAAAAGGGTCTCTTTCACATCTAGTTACCTCATATTAATATGTCAATCTGGGAATGTCTTTACTATTTCAAAGAGTGTCTCAGTCTGAGGCTTAGCACTTGTCAGAGTAATGCTCATAGTACAACTGTTTAAAACTACAAAAGTAAATCGATGCGAGTCTACAACTTAACTACTTCAAAAGGCTAAATCACACAAAGCAATGCATCAGTCAAAGGTTCGGTAGCAATAACCCATCCTTTTCATAATTGATGAGAACAGGTCCGAGATCTGGGAACCAAGTAGCAGATGCTGACGCTCACTACAGCCTTAGATCGTCCTTAATAAATAGAAATGAAACGACAAGTAAAGAAAATAGCAATAAAATAAAACAACACATGAGTTAAGGGTTTGGTAGCAATACCCCATCCCTTTCATAATTGATGGGAGTAGATCAGAGGTCTGGGAACCAGGCAGCAGATGCCGATGCTCACTACAGCCTAAGATCGTCCTTAATAAATAAGAAATGGCAAGTAAATAAAATAGCAAATCAGCAATCTTGAAATGGAACAACAATCGAAATGGAATAGCAATTGAAATGGAATAGCAACTGAAATGGAACAGCAATTCAGAAATGGAACAGCAACTGAAATGGAACAACAACTAAAATAAGCAGTAACCAAGTTCGTTAAGCTGTAACTCTATTTAATCACGCCAATCCAAACATCAACCCTTTGCTCTTAGAGATGTACACATACTATGGAACAACACTACCTATGGATCCAAGATGAAATAATACTAAAAACCATATAAAAACAACATGCTAAATCTGATTCTGTGATCGCTCTAAATAGAAGCATACGATTGCATCTCAAGACGAAAACATTAACATCCGAGGATTCAATAACTATGTGAAATCAGACTCTTCAAGATAAATGTTGTAATGCTAAAACACAATCGCATAAAACTCTGTAATGAGATGACAATATCCTGTAGAGATTAACCAACACTTAAAGGATTGGTAACATGATGCAGTGTCAACATAAGACTTTTGTTTGAAGGAACATTAAATTAGTTAAACATAACAGAGCATGTAATATAAATGTTCTTAAATCACAACAGATTACCAGATCACGTCGATAATCAAACCACACAGAAACCACGTGTAATGGTACAAGAGCAAGTGTCCTCCAGGGCTGGGCCCTTACCCTCCAGGGGTACACCGCTTAAGATTGATCCAGGCTCAAAGATAAAAAAGTAACCAAGTCTGTATTAATGCTTGAAGTAAAATTATAGTAACTCCAATATTTAACAAAACATAAAGATCATAGTCTTGATCCTTCTTAAAAGAAATTACATAAAATGTCCTCCCTCTGGCCAACAACGCTATCCCTTATATAAGGATGATGACGGAGATATCTAGATGCAGAAATAGATAAAATAGCGATCCCTCAGGATCTAAGATACTGAGGGATTCGTAGAATCGTTAATCTTGAGTCATTTCTTTCCTTTTCTGCTCCGAGCTGGTATCTCCGCTTCCTTTCCTAGGTTGGTCCGTTTTGATCTGGTTTGCACGCAGTCTCCCGTCAAAGGGACAACAGGTAGTTCATATTTGTCTTTTCCTTTGGGATGGCCACTTTCCATTTTTCCTCCCTCCTGCACATAGGAATGACAATTATCAGTGTTTTCTATTAATCTCACGTGTTTCGTTATAAATCCTTATTATTGCCTAAGTTTCTAATGCAAAAGGCTTATAAGTTCTAATGAAAAGATACTGAAATAACCATCGAAACATACCTTCTTTGATACTCCCACACACCCCCCAGCTTACCCTTTTTCATGGCCTCATGAAAACATTGTAGTTGACATGCAAAGCAGTGAGTGAGTAGGCTGGAGATGGAATCTCGTGTGAGGGCCTACAGCCGTGATGTGAAACTAAATGATCAAAGAAATGGCCTGTCTGGCCCTCAGGCATCTCATACAGGGCTTGGTATCAGGGTGCAGGATGCCAAATGATTGGACTTCCGAACCTATATCCTAACCAGGATGGCCCTACCCTCAAAACAATTTCGCCATAGAGGGGGAATCGGTTAGCAGCAAGTTTAAAATTCTCATACTTAAATGGTTCTCTGAGTTGGATGTTTGGATTAGATATTCGATATCGAAATTTAGCTTCTTCAACGGCAGGGTATTTAATAGAGGAAAAGTATTCAAGTCCCTACCGAATGATTGCTTCATGCATGGGTCCTAATGCTTCAATCACTCCTGGAGCCTTCATGAGATTTCTATGTCTCCTCCATAACTGTTTTGGGTCCCTAGGCTCGGCTCTTACCCATAGATATAATCCATTTTCTTGTCTTTGAAAAGCATTGTAGGCTTTGAGCTATTTAATTTGATTGACTGCAAATGAGATAAATGCTTGCAATTGAATGTCTTCAACAAAAGGGCCAGGGTTCGGTTCGGTCTCTTGTTCTAGTACAAGGTTATGCAAGTAAAATTCACACAATAACCTTTGCACTTTTACCCCATAATGTTTAAAACAATTTATAAAATCATTTATAGTGTTAATTTGTATGGGAGCACCTGCTTTAAAAGCCTTTATTTTCAATTGTAAATACCTTTCCATTAGAAATAGGGCATAGTTCTTGGCAGGGGCTCTACATGCTAGGACGTCATTGTATAGGGAGCACAAGGTATCCATCTCTTTGATAACTACATCTAATCTAAGAGTTACCTTTGCAACTTTCTCTTGTTCCCTTCGCCATCCTTCCAAAGCTTGGCTTTTAGATAAGTTGACGTTCCTTAGCTGCTGCTATAGTTCTTCATATTTTTCTCGGGGGACCGTTTGCTCCTTAAGCTTTTCTGCTTCTTGCTGGGCCTGCTTCAAATTTTTGTGAAGGGTTATTGTTTTCGGATCCTTCTTCCATGTAGTCGTGGAGGCCGGGAGTTTTACTTGAACTTTCTTATTGCACTGCTTCAAGTTCAGAACCCTTATTACTCCCGAAGGTGGTGCCTCCGTCTGAGCCATTTTATCATCCATTTCAATTTGAACACGAACTCCAGCCCACTGCTGTCCCTTTTCAATTGGAGCAACAGTCTGCTTTTCAGCTTCATTTGGAACAAAAGTTTGGTTTTTGTCATGGTTTTGAGCAGTGGGATGGATTCTGATCCTCCGCCTCTTGCCCTTAAGGGATCTTACTGGTGTGGTTAGACCTTTTCTCCCTGAAGTCCCTTTTACCCTTTGCCTCGCCTTTAGAACCCTAATCTGCTTATGAAGTTGGACTATTATGTTCAACAATCTCTGTTGTTCCTTTCCTAATTCCCTTATTTCCATCATCTCTTCAGAAGGAACAGCATGCTGTTCGCTGCAGTTTGGACTGTGGCTAGCTTCCTGATTTTCTCCTTGGGTGGCTGTTCCGGGGTAAGAACCTTACTTGGCTCTATTATTTCTTGGGCTAATTCTTCTTCTGCCCTTATTTCCTCCGGACTTTCTTTTGGTGCCTTCTGACTAGGAACGGGTTGTTCCTGCTCAGCGTTTTCTAATATCTTCTCATTATGAACGGACAAATTTTCTACTTCCGCCTCTTCTGCATGCGAGTCCTCGGGTGCATCTTTCTCCTGGGGTTTCTCTACGGCATGGAGGTTTGATGGACTCAGGGGTTGGCCATATTCGCCCATATTGGCCAAAATGTTGGCCAATTCATCTTCCCCTAATGGGTCTTGTAATGGGATACCTTCCTGTTGTTCCATTCCTTCCTCCTGCTTGGACTGCTCGGCTTCTTTTTTCTCGTCTCCTTCCTCTTCAGATTGCTCATCCTTTTCTTCTTCTCTCTCTACAGATTGCTCTGCCTCCTCTTCTTCTTCTTCTGTTTCTGCCTCTGCAGACTTCTCTTCTTCCTCGACATCTTCTTCTTTTGTTTCTATCTCTGCAGACTGCTTTGCTTCCTCGTTGTCTTCTTCTTCTATTCCTTCCTCTGCAGACTGCTCATCTTCGATTTCTATTTCTTGGCTCGTGCCTTCCCGGGGCTTCTCCAGCCCTCCCCGTAGCCATGCAAGCCATGCCGATTTTCTGCATTTTTCTGGTTGTTTGGGTGTACTGGTGTCATGTTTCTGTTTTTCAGATCGTTTTTCAGGTTGCTCCGTTGTGCAAGTGTCCTGCTTCGGTTTTTCTGAACGTTGGGATGTGATAGCAACTTGTTTTCATTTTTTCGGGCATCCAGATGTGGTCGTCCCTCCATTGATGATGGTAATTAGTTCTTCCCAGCTGCTTTGCTACTGGGTGAGACTATAATTAACTATCAACTGAATTAATCCGTGGTGGCTAACGACTGACTCTACGTGTTGTGCCCTTTTCATGCTTCGTGCAACGTCATGAAGTAGTGAATTCAACAATGCAGGTAAATTCACAGAACATTTTTGTTTTAAAACAACTAGGAGTTTAAGATGTCGTGGTCTTACCACGTCTTTTCTGCCTTCACAGGTGATGTAGCTTTGGATGACTTTTGCTAATTCTGCCCATGGCTCTTCTAGCGTTGCTGGCAGCACCCCCTTTCCTCGAATTGTCAAACTCTGGCCCTTGTCCTGAAAGATTTCTAAAATCTTCTGCAGCCTTTCCTTCTTTATCATCCATACTGGTCCAATGACTGGTAGTCCCGAGACTCTTGCTATTATGTCATCGGTGACTGCTATTCGCCTTCCTCTTACTGTGGAGTAGTCTTCCTGCAAATTCTGTAAAAATTCAATCGCTACTGTTTCATTGGACTCCTTCAGGCGGTTGAGATAGATCAACCATCCTGCTTTATTCAGGATTCTTCGGGCTGCAGCTGAAACAGTTAATACTTGCGGTTCTCATCGAACTGACCTTCCTCCCATAGTTTCACTGCAAATTCTCAAAGGAACGGCAGTAGTTTGTTGAAACGCAGAGAAGCTGATAGCATATTACTCGTTCAAATTCTAATGCTATGGCGTATGCAGTGGAAATAGCTTCGAACAACAGCTCATGTAGAAGAAAACAAAAATAGAAAAAGATAATACCGTTGAGCCGTGCTGTGCCCGAGTACACAATTTCTCAAATAATGGACTGACACGTGCTGTGGGGAATGATGAGGTTACCTCCCCCCCGCAATATGATAGATTGTCCCAGCCATCAAATAAAGGAGCAACGCTTGTTCTGCTGCAAGGTCTTTATGGAACAACGTATGGCAATATGACATGCTTATAAAAACAACCTATTACTGAAACCGAGGTATAAAGTTACATCGCTTTAATACGTAAGGGATTGCGGTGATTTGATGGAAGTTCGGGGATAAGACATTTGCCATAAATAGAGAGTCTCATGCGGTCACTGTCACTAGCTATGTAATGATTGGTGATAATATATAGTCATGCGTTATATGGTTGGGTAATATTATATAATTAATTACCACGGCATAAGAAACAAGAGGATGCGATCTTCTTACCTATTGGTGTAAAAATGTGACTTCAATACCATTAACAGTGCTCTGCTGCTGATAGGTGTCCATAACCTTGGCAGAGTTGTTTATTTCACCCCTGGAACCATAGTCCTTTATGTATTCCATGAAGCGTTGTGTAATGTCAAAATGTAGGCCATTATGCTAGCTTGGTGACCAGTTGGTCATAATGTCATTCACGAGGGAGGAGCGAATAGTGGGCAGGCCGGCTCGTGCTGAGACCTCCTGTTCCAAGAGTTATTTGCTTGATATACCTTTTGGACCATTTCTCAGGTGTGGTGGCCATAGTGGGAATTCCACTTCGCTTACGCCCTAATGATCATGGTAGGCCAGCTCGTAATGAGACTTCCTATCCTGCAATTTGACAATTTAGCAACCATGTTTTGCTTCCTTCTTTTTTCTTCTTGTTTTTAATAAAGAGCCTTTCCTGTTTATACACAAAGGGTGGTTCAACACTCCTTAAGAGTAGGAATGGTGGAAAGAGTCTTAATATCCCAATAGAAAGGTATAGATCCTTTACTCTTATTGCTGAATGATAATAAAAAAGGATTAAAAAGGAACCATCATGATACATATAACCAATCATAACAGAATTAGTAGAGAAATGGCAGCAAAAGATGATGAATAAGCATGTATTTCCCTGCGTCCTTTCACCAATTCAGGGCGGTCTCTTATAAAGATAGCGATTTATGATTTACTGATTTCCATATGCTGTGCTTTTGTTTCCATCACATAAGTGCATAGCCGTATTCAAAAAGACTTGAAAGAACATTAGCAATAAGCCTCCTTAATTTAAAATAGCAAAAGGAAAAAGTTGTTTCACAAGGAGAGCAAAATCATATAAGTA
The DNA here is from genome assembly GCA_000404065.3 of Pinus taeda. NCBI lineage: Eukaryota > Viridiplantae > Streptophyta > Pinopsida > Pinales > Pinaceae > Pinus > Pinus taeda. Next base: position 6,370 of record APFE031124982.1, read on the forward strand.
GTGTTCCTTTCAAGGAAGGGCACAACAATAGTTCATAGATGTTGTTCGTTTGGAGAAAGGAATAGTAGAAATCAACAATGTTGTTCCTTTTGAAAAGGAACAGCAAAATCAAACAAGTGTCATTCCTTTGAAAAAGGAACAACAGAAATCAAAAAGTGATGTTCCTTTTGGAAAAGGAACAACGAAAATCAAAAGTGTTGTTCCTTCTAGAAAAGGAACAACAAAAACACACAAGTGTTGTTCCTTTTTAAAAAAAGAATAGCAAAAAACACAAGTGTTGTTCCTTTTGGAAAAGGAACAATAGAAAACAAAAAAGTGTTGTCCCTTTTGGAAAAGGAACAACAAAAACACAAAAGTGTTGTTCTTTTTGACAAAGTAACAGCAAAACACACAAGTGTTGTTCCTTTTGGAAAAGGAACAATAGAAATCACAAGTGTTGTTCCTTTTGGAAAAGGAACAACAGAAAACAAAAAGTGTTGTCCCTTTTGGAAAAGGAACAGTAAAAACACGAAGTGTTGTTCCTTTTGAAAAAGGAACAACAAAAATCACAAGTGTTGTTCCTTTTGGAAAAGGAACAGCAGAAAACAAAAAGTGTTGTCCCTTTTGGAAGAGGAACAACAAAAACACAAAGTGCTATTCCTTTTTAAAAAGGAATAGCAAAAATCACAAGTGTTGTTCCTTTTGGAAAAGGAACAACAAAAACACAAAGTGTTGTTCCTTTTGAAAGAGGAACAACAAAAACACAAAGTGTTGTTCCTCTTGAAAAGGAACAGCAGAAAACCAAAAGTGCTGTCCCTTTTGAAAAAAAAGGAACAACAGAAGTAACAAAACCTGCTGCAAAGATATATACAAAAATAATTCAAGAAGTTATGTACAAATTGTAAAGAAAATTAAATTTCTTAGTGAGTTAGAGGTGAGGAAGACTTGTCTTCCTCCCCTAAGATCTCCATATCTGAATCTTGGCGTAGCTGTTGGCAGAAGGACTCCCGAGTAAGTGGTTTGCGATAGAGACAGACTCGATGGCCATTTTCCTTAAAGGTATATCTAGAACCATCAATAGTAATCAGGGTAAGGGTACCATTATCATGTACTTTCTGGATTTCATATGGTCCCAGCCAATGAGTCTGGAGTTTCCCGGGGAAGTCTTGAAACCTGGAGTCATATAAAAGAGCCCAGTCTCCTTCGTGGAAGACTCTATTTTTAATGAGAGCATCATGCCATTTAGCTCTCTGCTGTTGTATCAGAGCAGTGCGTTGAAGTGCAGAGAGCCTGATTTCATCCAGCTCATTGATCTGTTGTAGACGTTTAGTCTGTGCCTCAGTTAAGTCTAAACCAACTTCTTGTGTTGTTCGTAATGTTTGGATTTCAAATTCTATAAGAAAAATAGGTTGTTTCCCAAACATTAGCTGGTAAGGTGAGTGACCAGTGGTGCTTCTCCATGTTTTTCTATAAGCCCACAGTGCTTCAGGTAGTCTGGCAGCCCAATCACATCTATGTGATGCAACTGTTTTTGTTAGAATTGTTTCTATTATCTTATTGCTACTTTCTACTTGCCCATTTGCCTGTGGGTGATATGGGGTGGTAATCTTATGCTGGACATGATAGTTGTTAAGTGTTGCAGCTATTCTTTTCTCAGCAAACTATGGCCCTCCATCTGTAATTATCTCTCTAGGGAGGCCATAGCGTACAAATAGATGGAACAGGAACTGTATAACAGATTCTTCTATAGCTCTGGGCAAGACTTCTGCTTCAACCCACTTGGTGACGTATTCTGTTGCCACCAAAATGTATGTTTTCTAGTTTGATGGTGGGTTGATTGGTCCCACTAAATCAAGAGCCAAATGCTCAAATGGTTCGATGAATATCTGTGGTTTCAAAGGCATCTCATCCGACCGACTAGGGCGTCCCGCTCTCTGGCAACTGTCACATGCTTGGACAAATTTCTTTGCGTCTTTGAAAATTGTGGGCCAATAATACCCTGTGTGTAATACTTTATGTGCAATCCTGCGATTAGCGAAATGTCCACCACATGGTTGGTCATGGAATGCTTTCAATATATCAAAAATTTCGTCCTATCAAACGCATATCTTGATTTGCATGTCTGACCCTGTGTGAAACAAATAGCCCCCAATGCAGGAAAATCTGGTACTTCGCTGAACAATCTGTTTTCGCTCATTAGGGGTTAGATGCTTTGGTAACTTACCTACTGCTAGTTAATTGGAAACATCATCATACCAGGGTGTTTGAACAGCAACGGCAAAGAGATGCTCATCTGGAAATTGATCTTCAACTGTTGCTGCATCAACTGGTTTTGGCATTCTTGAGAGGAAATTAGCTACCAGGTTTTCTTTTCCGGGTCGATCCTTGATTGTAATATCAAATTCCTGCAATAAAATCATCCATCTAGTTATTCTTCCATTTGTGATAGGCTTGTTTGCTAAATATTTTATAGCAGAATGATATGTGTACAAGATAACAGGATATCCAGTAATGTAATGTCTGAATTTATTGACAGCATGTATAACAACTAGAAATTCTTTTTTCAGTGACAGTATAATTTAATTCAGCAGGGGATAGATTTTTGCTAATGTAATAAATTGCATATAGTTTTCTATCCTCCTCCTGTCCAAGGACCGCTCCAACGGTTGTGTCTGAGGCATCAGATGATATATGGAATGACAAATCCCAATTTGGTCCCCGAAGGACTGGGGATGTAGATATGAGCTTCTTCAGATCGTTGAAGGCACGTTCACATTTTTCTGTCCATAGAAAATCAACATTACCAGTTAGTGCATACAATGGTGCATCAATATGTGAATAATGTTCTATAAATCTTCTGTAGTAACCAGAGAATCCAAGAAAGCTACATACCTCTATTTGAGTAGTAGGAGTAGGAATAAGCAAAAGTATTTGGATTTTGGCTGGGTCTACCTGAATGCCAGCTGCTGAAATATAGTGTCCTAAAATAAGTCCTTCTGTCATCATCATGTAACATTTTTCATGGCTTAAACAAAGCCTGGTAGCTATGCAACGTTGTAGGACTTTTTCTAGTGTGTCCAATGCTGGATCAAACTCATCTTCATATGGAGTAAAGTCGTCCATATATACTTCCAGTCCTTCATTTATTAGATCTGCAAAAATGCTAAGGATGGCCCTTTGGAATGTGGCAGGGGCATTGCATAAGCCAAAAGGTAAAACTCGATAGGCGAATGTTCCTCAAGGACAAGTAAAAATAGTTTTGTCCTGATCTTCAAGTGCAATCTATATTTGGTTATACCCACTGAAGCCATCGAGGAAAGAAAATAATTTCTTCCCTGCCAACGTGTCCAATACTTGGTCGATGAATGGGAGAGGAAAATGATCTTTTTGTGTTGCTTTATTTAACTTCCTGTAGTCCACGCAGATTCTCCACTTCCCATTCTTTTTTGGTACCACCACAAGCGGGGAGACCCATTTACTATCAGAGATAGGGTAGATGAAGTTAACATCTAAAAGTTTTTGAAGCTCGGCTTTTACTACTTCTTTTAGATGAGGATTTAGTCTTCTCTGAGGCTGCCTAACAGGTCTTGCATCATTTTCTATGTAGATGTGGTGCGTACATAATTCAGGGTCAATTCCTTTCATATCAGGGTAATCCCATACAAATGCTTCTTTATATTTCTTTAAGATATGGATGAGCTTTGTTTCTTGTTCGGGTGCAAGGTCGGTGTTAATGTTTAAGGTTTTTCCAGGTTCAATTTCCACAATTTTACTATGTGCAACTGAAGTGACAGGGATTGTGTGATCATGTGTATCTTTCAGAGGTTCCTCTTCTACTTCGTTATCAAATGTCTTTATCATATGACACTGGGTACGAGATGTGAGTTCAGTTTGACTAATGAAATTATTGATGGCATCATCTTCTGTTTGGTCTTTGAACTCAAGTGCTTCTTGTATAGTTAATGGAGATCTAATGTTATCAGTAAGATATGATACAGGTTGCCTATTAGTTTTAACTATTGTGATGCTTGGCTGCGCTGGGGGATATAGTACTAAATTCTTGATATCTGCCCCCTTGGTTATGATCATGTTCCCTTGCCCACGGCTGATATAGGCATCAACGGTAGCGAGCCAAGGTCTTCCTAAGATCGATGGATGTCCATCAAGTCGGGTTTTAGGATTTATTATCAAAAAATCAGTTGGGTATTCCCAGTAGTCAACCGAGACCATGACATCATGTAGTATGCCTTCCAGCCTAACCACAGATCGATCAGTCAATTCTAGCAGAGTGGAGGTGGGTTCTACAGATGTAATGCCTAGGTTTTGGCAAGTAGCAGTTGGCAATATATTGATTGCAGCTCCAAGATCAACTAAGGCATTGGGCAAGGTTTGACTGTAAATTTGAACAGTTACTATTGGGTTTCCTGGGTATTCATACTTAATGGGTGTTTCCTTTCCTGATAATAGGTCAGATAAAGTGCCGACTACTTGAACTCTTGGATTATCTATTATATTCCTCCTTGGTCTTTTTATGCACAATTCTTTAATAGTTTTTGCGTATATTGGGATGTCTTGAATGGCCTGGAGGAATGGAATTTTTATGTACAAATTTTGTAATTCTCCCATAATGTCAAAATTAGGTTGTTGTATAGGTCGAGGTATGACTAATCGTTCTGGGAACTAAGGAGAGGATGTGGTTGCTTGATTATGAATTTGTTGTCTATTCACATCCTCCTCTTGTGACATATGTTCTCTAAGTAACTGATCTTCAATCTGAACTATTTTATTTCCCTCAGTTTGGATAATACGCCCAGATCTTAGCTGAAGATCATTGCACTCCCTCAGATCAGGTCCTTCTTCTGGTGTTTCTAAAATTTGGAGAGCTTGGACCGGCCTGTTATTTGGATTGGGATTGGACTGGGCTGGGAGTTGGGGTCTCAGATTAGATTAGGGATTTTGCTGTAAAGTTGGCAGTGTAGGTTGAGGGAAAGGAATATTTCCTACTGGTTGTTGTGTTGGTCTCTTCCAGTTAGTCTGCCAAGCTGAACCTTGTGAAGTGGGGGGAGTCCATTGTGGTGGGTATGGGTTTGTTTTGCCAGTATGGTGGGGGATAAGCAGGATTCGACCAACCAGATTGGCTTGTTTGATTTAGCCATGGGTTCGCAGAAGAATATGACTGTGATGACCATTTTGGAAATGGGGGCTGAAACTGACTTTGCCATGTATTGTACTGTGGATACTGAAAAGGAGGAGCTGGATCTGAAAACATACAAGTTTGTCGTGGCTACCACTGGCGGTGTTGGTTGAGTAAATATACTGCTTTTGGTTCTTCTTCTGCCTCCTTATATACCGCTTTCAGTCCAGGTAATAAGGGACAACTTTCTGTAGAGTGATCCCTTGTACAGATGGCGCATGTTTGGACTGTATCTAGTGGACACTCCTTATGGCTATGCTTCTTCTTGCATCCGGGGCAGAAGATTGCCAAATTTTGTTCTGCCTCCATTTGCTTCTTCTTGGCCTGCAAAACGTCCAATTGTGTAGTCAGTGTTCCTAATATATCCGTTTTAAAATTTTCAAATAAATTTCCAATTTCCACACACGTTACTCCTTCTGATGGGATTTTCTTTTCTCTTGTAAACCGATCGTGTTCTGCTGGTTTAATTCGTGTACTGCCTCTCGAACTCCTGATGCATAAATCAATTATGTCAGCAAATGTTTCCTGATAAATATCCCCTTTCCCCATAATGTTTAATGTTTCAATCCATTGCTCTTTCATGCCCCTTATTAATGTTTTTTTCAACACGTTATCAGGCAAAGGCAGTGATACATAGGGAGATCTTTGTAGATTATACTGGAAACGTTCCACATATTCTTCTAATGTTTCATTTGGTCTCGCTATCATCTGAAATATTTCATCTTTTAGTTCTATAGACCTGCAATAGTCTTGATATTTTTTTAAAAAGGATTCTTTCATTTTTTCCCAGTTATTTATAACCCCGCCACCTAATCCCATAAACCATCTTAAAGCAGCCCCTTTCAGAGTATAGGGGAACAGTTTTAATTTCTGGGGGTCAGTGGTGTAATCATATCCCCTGCATAGTACATCAAATTCAAATAAGAAGGCATCTGGGTCCTCCGATGTAAGCCCGTGAAATGTAGGGATATGTTGAAGGGGGATTGCTTTCATGGGGGCATTTGCTGCAGAATTCACTATGGGGTATTGTAATGTAGAGGTTTGGGTTTTAGGAGGATTTTGAGCCATTGGTTCAAATATATGCCAATAACCTTCCGGAATATCTAAGAGGGTATTCCTAGGTTGAAGAGGAATGTCTTTGACAGGAAAAATTTTAATAACACTTCCTCTATCTGGGATTTCTGTCTGAGGGGATTGGGTCCCTTCAATAATAATTTTTACCGTACTCCCTTTGTCTGGGATATTCAATGGCTGAGTTATCTTGAGAGGAGATCTTGGCTCCTCAATCTCCCCTGTTTCCCCTTCACCTTCAAAAAGATTACTGAAATTACCTTCTTGCAATCGTTCTGGAATAGAATTTTCAATTTCTTGAAAGTCCTGTTCGTCGGTTTGACTATGCACCTTAGCAAAGGCTACAAATGGTGAACTTGTGGCCTAAAGGGAGCTAGTAGGCTGTTTGGAAATAAATTTCCTGGGTCCTACTGAAAGTTGAGATTCGGCTTTCTTATAGATTTCTTCTATGAAGGTTGATCGACCAAGGGTCACCGGCCCCTTAGCTTTTTCTGGCTTTGGCAAAGGTTTGGAATTTTTCTCTGCCTTTTTCTGCTTAGTCATGCACTCAATTTAACTACTAAATCCTTCTTAAGAAGATATAAACATTTCTGTAGGAAAGCAGGCAAAGGAGCAGGGCTTTTACATGCTCCGTACGTAGGTTCTTACCTTCCGTTTTCAAAACCCAATTCTTCCTTAGTAGGTGCTTACACTACCCTAAAAAAAACAAATGGCTACACTCTTTCCCCGGCAACAGCGCCAAAATGTAGAGCTATAAAAAGGGTCTCTTTCACCTCTAGTTACCTCACATTAATATGTCAATCCGGGAACGTCTTTGTTATTTCAAAGAGTGACTTAGTCTGAGGCTTAGCACCTTGTCCGAGTAATGCTCGTAGTACAACTGTTTAAGACTACAAAAGTAAATTGATGCGAGTCTACAACTTAACTACTTCAAAAGGCTAAACCACACAAAGAAATGCATCAGTCAAAGGTTCGGTAGCAATAACCCATCCTTTTCGTAATTGATGAGAACAGGTCTGAGGTCTGGGAACCAGGTAGCAGATGTTGACGCTCACTACAGCCTGAGATCGTCCTTAATAAATAGAAATGAAACGGCAAGTAAACAAAATAGAAATTAAATAAAATAGCACATCAGTCAAGGGTTCGGTAGCAATAACCCATCCCTTTCATAACTGATGGGAGTAGATCAGAGGTCTGGGAGCCAGGCAGCAGATGTCGATGCTCACTACAGCCTAAGATCGTCCTTAATAAATAAGAAATGGCAAGTAAATAAAACAGCAAATCAGAAATCTTGAAATGGAACAACAATCGAAATGGAACATCAACTGAAATGAAACAACAATTCCGAAATGGAACAACAACTGAAATGGAACAAAAACTAAAATAAGCAGTAACCAAGTTCGTCAAGCTGTAACTCTATTTAATCACACCAATCCAAACATCAATCCTTCGCTCTTAGAGATGTACACATACTATGGAACAACACTACCTATGGATCCAAGATGAAATAATACTAAAAACCATATAAACACAACGTGCTTAATCTGATTCTGTGATCGCTCTAAATAGAAGCATACGATTGCATCTCAAGACGAAAACAGTAACATCTGAGGATTCAATAACTATGTGAAATCAGACTCTTCAAGATAAATGTTGTAATTCTAAAACACAATCGCATAAAACTCTGTAATGAGATGACAGTATCCTGTAGAGATTAACCAACACTTAAAGGATTGGTAACATGATGCAGTGTCAATACAAGACTTTTGTTTGCAGGAACATTAAATGAGTTAAACATAACAGAGCATGTAATATAAACATTTTTAAATCACAAAAGATTACTAGATCACGTCGATAAGAAAACCACACAGAAACCACGCGTAATGGTACAAGAGCAAGTGTCCTCCAGGGCCAGGCCCTTAGCATCCAGGGATACACTGCTTAAGATTGACCTAGACTCAAAGATAAAAAAGTAACCAAGTCTGTATTAATGCATGAAGTAAAATTACAGTAACTCCAGTCTTTAATAGAACATAAAGATCATAGTCTTGATCCTTCTTAAAAGAAATTACATAGAAAGTCCTCCCTCTAGCCAACAACGCTATCCCTTATATAAGGATGATGACGGAGATATCTAGATGCAGAATCGTTAATCCCGAGTCACTTCTTTCCTTTTCTGCTCCGAGCTGGTATCTCCGCTTCCTTTCTTGGGTTGGTCCGTTTTGATCTGGTTTGCACGCGGTCTCCTGTCAAAGGGACATTAGTTAGTTCATCTTTGTCTTTTCCTTTGGTATGGCCACTTTTCGTTTTTCCTCCCTCCTCCACATAGGAATGACAATTATCAGCATTTTCTATTAATCTCACGTGTTTCGTTATAAATCCTTATTATTGTCTAAGTTTCTAATGCAAAAGGCTTATAAGTTCTAATGAAAAGATACTAAAATAACCATCGAAACATAACTTCTTTGATACTCCACAACAAGCTCGAGTATTAAGGAGAGGACCGGTAGGGGCTCGACCATAAGGGCCGCCATCGATTTCTTGCTCGACCATAAGGGAGAGGGCAGCCATCGAGAGCGTGAGCAAGCAAACTCTCGACCGGCCCCCCCACCAAATAAGTCAATTAAGGGCCTACCTTCCTTTCAGGACCTTCCCCTCACTGCACCCCATTCAATTAAGTAAAAGGTTGAACCTGTTCCAGCCCAATCCCAACCCAGTGAAAACCAACCTTTCAAGGCCAGAATCAAATAAGATATCCTTTCATTTCATTTAAGGCCTTACTCTTCGAAGTATTGACCTTCCTGAAATGAAAGGACCTACCTTCCTTTCTTCTTAAAATGGGTTCGTCTAGAACAAAGTATAATTATTTCCCTGGCCTAACGACTTAATACCTCGGGCCAAGGCCCAGAAAAGAATAAGTGTAGCAAGCAGGGTTGATAAGGAGATGGATGGAGGGTGGACTTAGAATAGGGCCTTGAAAGGCCTTCTATACTTATTTCCTTGGCCCCGCATACTTCGAAAAAACTAGGGTAGGGGGTTTACTTATTCGCTTCATTACCTAAGGGTTGATAAGGTAGGTAGTTAGCTAAGAATTCACGTTCTCTCCATTGGCCTATGGGAATTCGATGGCGGCCCGTTGGTATTTAATCTCAAGATCCTCTCAATGGCAGCGATGGTAGCGATGGTAGCCCTCTCCTTAACAATTGAGCCTGCTTGCGCATCTTATGGTCGGCGAGACAATCCTCACCATTGGTAGAATTGAGCCCTACCAGGTCCTCTCCTTGAAGTCGAGTGTGCTACGCCTCACATATGAATAGTGAGTGTGCTAAACACCTCTCCTCGGACAGTCGAGTGTGCTAAGCACCCTCACCATATTGAATACGTGATACTCTCGTCCCTTTATTGGTCGCGCGGAAATCCTGCACATCGGAATGGTGAGGCCCCTACGGGCCTCTGTGATGAGTCGAGTGTGCCTACACAGCCCTCACGCATATGAAATAGTGAGTGTGCTACCGCACCCTTCCTGGATATCGAGTGTGCTAACGCACGGCCGCACCATATGATAGTGAGTGCCTCTGTCCTAGTCGAGTGAGAAAATCGATGGCGGCCTTATTAGATTGGATGAAGCCCTGCGGTTCCTTGCTTCCTAACATCAAGCAAGTAATAAATTCCTTGCACTAGGAAGCACAAGCCCTCTAGGTCCCTTGCATTTTCCTAACTCAAGCAGCCCTACCAATCCTTGCGCAAGATGCGGGACAAGTAATAAATCCTCTCCTTATCAGTCGAGTGCCCTGTTGGGGTCCGTGCGTAGGAAGCACAGCCTCGGGTCCTTGCCTTTCCTAACATCGAGCAAAACAATAAATTCAATTTACTTATTGATGGGCCCTCTCAAATAAGTAAAAAAAAGGCCCTCTCCTCACCATATGAATAGTGAGCACCCTAAAGGGTCCTTATTAGTCGAGCGTTTGTGATCCTCTCCTTATCATTCGAGTCACTAACGTACCGTCTCCTTATCAGTCACGTTCCACTAACGTAACCTCTCCTTATAGTCGAGTACTAACGTACCCTCCATGGTCGAGTCACTATCCGTACATCACCCTGCCGGGGGCACCTCTCCTTAGATTGAGAGCAACTAAAGGCATCCTCTCCTTAATAGTCGAGCCCCTCCGGTCCTTATGGTCGAGCCAAGGAAGGCCAAAGGTCTTAGTGACAATACGGCTGGTACGGTACTTCATTCCAGGCTTTGAAAGGCCCTGTCTCCTGGCTGGGGCGTTGGGGGCGTTATAGGCGGACGCTATTTGAAGAAGAAAGGTCTCTTCATGGTTTGGGTACTTCATTCTAGGTGGACCCATTTTAAGAACTTGAAAGGTCCTTGCTTTCCTAACGTCAAGCAAGCAATAAATTCCTTGCCCCAACGACTACGTCCTTTCATTTATTTCAGGTCATACTCGAAGACTGTCTGATAACCCTGATCAACGAACGAAGAGGCATCTTTTCAGATCAATACTTAAGACAATAAGCAGCCTTTAAGGAAGGATATACTATTTGATTTGGGATCTTGGTCTAGGTCAATCTTGAGTGGTAAGGTCCTCAGCCTAATCCGGTCCCGAAAGGCGGCATTACTAGTTGGTACCTGACTGCACTGGTAACCAAAGGAGCAGTAGGCAGGTAAGGTCGTTTACCAGCAGTTACACTAAATCAGAACCGTTCAGTTTAAGGGGAAGGAAATTTTACTGACTGGCTACAGATTGGATTCCTCAAGGGTTTCTTCGCCAGAGCTACGAAAAAAAGAACGAGGACATCTCTTTTGCAGTAACCGCTCTGGACGATCCGGAAAGACTAAGTGGTAGGTGTCCCGCGAAGCTTCGAGAAGGTTAGCCTAGTGTGAAGCACAACAATGAAGGTGAACCCTTGGACGACCAATCTAAGATAATCATGGAGGCACACACCTCTCCGATATTAGGTCACTTTGGGGTAAGTAAAACAGTTTCATAGCTGCAAAGATTTTGTTATTGACCAAAAATGAGTGAGACAGTTTCTAGATATGTAAGAGGGTGTACTATGTGTGCTAAAAGCAAGCCCATCAATAGAAAACTAGGCTTTTACACTCCATTACCAGTTCTTTCTCACCCTTGGGAAAGTGTTTCCATGGATTTTGTTGGGGGACTGCCTAAGTCTAGAAAAGGTCATGATTATCTGTATGTGGTTGTGGATAGGTTCAGCAAAATGTGCATTTTGATACCTTGTAATAAGCAAACTACATCTGAACAAACTGCAAAACTATTCTTTGAACATGTATGGGTTAATTTTGGATTACCCACTTCTATTGTATTTGATCAAGACACCCGATTTGTGGGGAACGTTTGGTTAAGTCTGTGGGACTGATGGACACCCAACTGAAGAAAAGCACAGTTTTTCATCCACAAACTGATGGCCAGACAGAAGTAGTTAACAAGACAATGATCCAGTTACTCAGAGGATATTGCAGCAAACATCCTAAGCTTTGGGATGAACACTTGTGTTATGTGCAACATGCTTACAACAAAGCAAAACATTCTTCTACACAGTGATCTCCTTTTGAAACCTATTTTGGTTTCACACCAAGGTCTCCTTTGGATTTTGTCTCTGGTAAAGATACCATAGTTGATGGACACAGTGATGTGGACAAGGCAACTAGGTTCATTGAATAGATCCAGGAGATCCACCAGGTGTTAAAGGAACAACTGGAAAAGAGCCAAGCTGAATACAAGGCAAGGCATGACAAGCATTAGGTGGAGCATGGTTTCCAAGTTGGTGACCAGGTCTAGCTGTATATCAGCAAGGATATGATGCAAGGTGAAGGTAAAAAGCTAAATCCTATCAGGTATGGACCCTTCAAGATACTTAAGAGGATTGGTGAAAATGATTTTCGCCTTGATCTACCAGCTTACATGCACATCTACTCATTTGTAAATGCAAATTGCTTGAGATTGTTTGAACCTTCAATGATTGAGGATCCTGAAGAGCAAAGTCAATTTCCTTCTATTGATGACCTACTACCCGAATATCTGAATGAATTGTAGGAAGACATAGTCTTGGACAGGAAGGTGAGGACAACACGTAGAGGAGATGTTGAGTACCTCAAAATTGGGCTCAAAGGTTCAAAGTCGAGCAGTGCAAAGTGGATTGAGATTGGACAAGTGAGACAACAATACCCTCACTTAGTTGATGGTTGAAAAACCAACTTTTGGAGGTCCAAAAGCTTTTCAGTGGGAAGGCCATGATCCGAATTGGATCCAAGAAGAAAAAAATCAAAAGAACCATGACTCTATCAGGTCAGGACAAACTTCAAAGAATTAAGAGCAGCGATCAGAAACACCTCTAAAAATAGTGGCAGTTGGCAGCCAGCATGGAATGATGAGGACCTTGGTCATAACGCACTGACTGAGGCCCATGGAAACTGTGCAGGAGGCAAAACTAGCCCCTGGGGAGCTCGGATCGGGAAAGGGAGGTAGCTTTTGAAGCGCGATTAGCGCTTAGTGCTAATCACACATCGCTCGGAAAAAACCCTCGAGAAGGAGAGGCCCTGAGCACTCGATCACGTGGGAGCTAAGAAAACCATGAGGAAAAAGGCTAAAGGCTAAGACGGGACCTGTGCTCTGAAAACCGATGGTATTTTTCGGAAGTGTCCTTGGGCAGTAAGCAGATTGGGTGAAAATGGAGTGATTCCACTTAGCGCCTGACGCGTGGCAAGTGGAGGAGAGAGAAAATTGTTTCTCATCACGCACTAACAGTCGAGCAAGTTAACCACATGAAATGAGCGGATGGCGCTGGATCTGGGGGATCCAAATCTGACAATTGATATCACGCCCGACGGTAAGACCAGATTTAACGAGGGATTAAGCCATGATTTAGAAGAATTTGAGGTCTGTTTTGACCACCAAGGTGGTGGATGACTCATCCCATGACGTAATTAAATAACTAAACCGACGAAGCAAGTTGGCGTATTTCGTAGGAGGACAAGTGGCTGCTCCCTGTGAGTCTAATGATGACGCCGAGATAGGGAAATCCAAGTGAAGCTGTAGCAGGTGATCCGATGGAGTTAAAAGGGGAATCGAATAGCCATGAGCTCAAATGGTTTTAAATCCATGCACAGACCAGGAGAAGAGAGAAGACACATGCAGAACACAGAGAGAAAGGAAGAACAGAGAAAGCAAACAGAGAGAGAAAAAAGTAGTAAGAAGACAGAGGGCCAAGCTGATGGAAGGTAGCATCGAGCACTAGACGGCTTGAGAGATTCCAACCATCCCTGAGGGGGATCTGTCAGGACCGAGCACCACATTGGGCTTCTTCCATTGTAGACCCGAGAGGTCAAAAAGCTGGTAAGGCCAAGAGCCTATGTACTCTAGTGGCTTGGGGAATCCAAGAACCACCCTGCCAAGCTATCCTGTGACAGGAGACTCATATTGACCTCCTTCTTTATAATTCTCTACTTTAATACACAATAAAAGAAGGCCACCACTGAGAGCTAGACCAGAGATGTAGCCCTGGAGGATAGGGTGAACTCCTTATTAATTTATTGTGTTCTTATATTTGCTTACTATGTTCCTCTGTTGTTGTTACACAATATTTTGTCATCGTCCCTGTTACCCCTTCTCCCGTACATTGGAGGACCTATTCCGGGACCTGTGAGAAGTGACATAACCTGAAAACACTTGCATTCTATCCCCTAGAGTATGTACTCCATATGCCCTGAAGACACCTTCTGCAAAATACCCAAAAATATAGCCCTTTCTCCATTGGCATTGTTCCACAGTGTATCACTCACGCTAATAGGGGAAATCCTCCAAAGAGGGCGTGCCAGTTGGTGCTCTCTGTCAGAGTCGTACTAGCGCCAACCCAGTTGGGTAAAGTTTTTAACAAACAAACTTCCGAAGGTTCCTTCTAACCTATCCATGAACTGGTTCCAGTTTGAGTTAGTTCAGTTGGGCTTCGAATCTCCCAAGGAGGGAAGTAGTTCTCGACCTCTCATGGAAGCTTCCTAATGACAAGGACAATCCCATGAATCAGGTGGATGGTCTTATCTACTCCTCCTACCTCTATATAAGCTTGTTCTTTTCCCTTTAACAAGCTAGTTAGTAATTCTACTTTTCAAGCTCCCAAATCTAAGTCCCAAAGTCTGAGAATTGTTAAGCTCATGTTACAAGAGGCCTTGTTCATCCCCATAAGGCTATATCTTTAAGGAGAAGATCCATGTCCAAGTAATCAAGGAGAGAGAGGCTTGTTGCCATCCCCTACAAGCTTTGCAAGGCATGTGTTTCTGATCACCCACCCAAAGGAGGATTTGACGTCAGAACTTGGTTGTATTCTCTTTTGTTTATCAATAATAATAAACGACTATCATTATGGTTCCAATCATGTGTCTTGACTATGATGTTTGAGTTGTATCCTTTCTGGCTGATACATAGTTGCATTTCTTGGATTTTATGCTTGTATTTGTCTTGTTCTTTGCAAGTGCAAGTGTCTATTCACGAGGATCCTGAGGATTGTGACCAGCTGAACCGAAAGAACGGAAGCGACGACTCTTCTACAAATATAAGTGTTGGATTTGAGGTAGGCTCTCATCATCGGCCTTTATTTTGCAATTAGGAACCTGTGTGTTAGCGCTGTTTGATTGTTGTTAGACCCCATTTAGGGTAGTGGGATCGCCTCTGTCCGCAGAGGGGATTTACCTGTACAAAAATTTGGCGACTCCACTAGGGAGTTGGCTTTTGCCTTGTTTGTTTATCTTGTCTTGTTGTTTGATTTGTAAACTTTAGACGGAGCCTGAAGTCTGGCCAGATAGCCTTCGAAACACTATTTCTTTGCATTATCAAAGTAGATCAACACTACTTCAGTACATCTCCAGTTTGGTTTGCAAATTGAACGACTTGGAACTTGCCCTGTTCCTTGGTTATTTCCTTGGTTTCTCCCGCTTCTTTAGCTTTCTGGGTTGGATACCTATGTTGTTTTTTGCCTCTTGAGAGTACTTAGGTATTGCTGGTTTGGCCTTGGCTCTTTTCTTTTTATTTTTCCATAGCAAACTCGGCTGGCACTAGTTTATAGCGTGACAGTCGCGCCAGTTGGCGCATGTTGCACATTTACAACCCGCGCCAATACCTGAAAGGTGCTTGTTGCAGCCTGACAGTCGTGCCAGGCCTGTAAACTTTTGAAGTTTGCTTGGTTGTCAACTTTTTGAGCTGTGGTTTTGTCCTAAGTACCTTTATTAGACTACTCGAGTGTCTTGGAGTGTGATTTGACTGGCCTTGATCGCTACCCTTTGGGTGTTTGCTTTTTTCTACCGATTTCACATTTCTAGCCCTAGGGCATCTAGTGGCCTTGTGAATCGAGCCTTCCTAAGGTGTTTTGATCTTTCCGTTGACCAGTCAACTCTCTTGTTTGCTCCCTTATACTTGTTTGGTAGTTTTGAATCATTTCGTTGCGTTATTTAGGTGATTTGCTTCGTCTTCACTTGAATTCCGCTTCGTCTCACTTTGAGCCCAGATCACACAGCTCATTGTTGTCTTTGGGATCTTTTTGGTTCTTTGGATGTTTGATTTGTGTTTTGAGGAACTGAACATGTGTGTCTTGGTTAGAATTTGTTTGTATTGTTTCTCAAAAGCTCTTTAGTGCATTTTGCCATTATTGAAAAGAAAATCTCCTTTGCTTTGAATCAGTTAATGAAAGTTAGGACTTTTCATTTCGATTAGTGATTTAGTGGTCTTAAAGAAAAGTCTATTGATTTGCATTAGCTGCATTAGGGAAACTCTTTGTTGTTTTTGATCGTTTCATTTGCATGAAAGCTTTCTAACTCTCTTGTAATTAGCATTCATCGAATGGAATGACATGTTTTGGCATATAGATTGCATTTAGGGATTTTGAGAAATTACATACGGTAGGACTTGAAAACTGAAACTTAACTCAAGATCAACTTTAAAATAAATCGAATGAACCTAAAAACGCATTGGAACATAACGCTCACATTCTAGAGGTCTAGGCTAGAGATGTGCTCCGGCGTCGTTAAACCTAGTCACTTTTGTTTTCACTTAAGGTTGGGTGATTCCTCCTTGTGTGACTCAACTGTGGTCTAGTATGGACTTGTACTCCCACGTACCGTCACGTATATATGGGGAGACTCCACTAGGTTATCATCCTTGATCCACAAGAAGCCGTGTATGCCGCCTTACAGCCCATAACGCACCGAACATAGCATTCGAGAAGATTGACTGCCATATGAAAAGTCCTTGGTTTTCTTATGATCGCTAAGGTGTATATGCAGTTTTACGGATTGTCTGGTAAACCCCTTGCCTAGTTTCTCTAGAGTAGTCAATTTTTGATCCTTTTCAGACTCCTTAAAAGAAAAGGCTCACTTGAGCATTTGTCACTTCGGGCTCACTAAATATTCGAAGGCAACTAGAGTCATCTTTTGTCCTTTTCTCGACTCTTAAAACATGAAAAGGTCAAATTGTGTCCTAATGTCTTAAAAATGTATTCGACCATGATTACATTTACCCTGTTAGATCTTGTTTGCGTTAGTTTTTGAGTAGGGTCTTTCATCGTTAGCTTGTCTAGGATTTTTTGAATTTGATCATCCTGGCAGATCCATCGATCCCGTCTCCCATCCCTAGCGACCAAGGGTCTCCTTCCTCTGCTGCTCCTGAGACACCGGTTTGTGGTGACACTTTCCCTATTATTCCAAGTGTCCAACCGTTGAACTCTCGTGCTCCAGAGGACGAGCTTCACGATTTTTTTTGGAACCCTATTTGGGAGCCTTACGAAGAGGATTATCCCTCTACTCCTACTGGTGTTTCGACCCCGATGGCTTCTTCTGATATGGAAGACACATCTCCTGTATCGAGTGGAACACTTGTTATGTCAAGTATTGAGACTCCTATCCCGGCCACATCCCCGGTCATATCTACGCCCTACACTGTTACACCCCTCGGTGTTACAGTGCTCGCGCGCTATAGATCTCTGAGGGATACCATGGGCTCTAGGAACTCCTCTTCTGGTACCATGTGGGATAATAACATCATTCCCACTACGGGATCTTTTGTTTCCCAAGTTCACAATACCGTTTTCACGTCAGTTCCAACCAATCCGACCATTTGTGTCGCATCTTCAACTCCGGTTGCTAGTGCAGTTACGGCGTCTTCTGTCGTAACTACTGTTGTTGGCCCATCCCGTGGTCCAGTACATAGTGGTCAATCGACACATGCTGCTAGAGTTCTTCATCCTACAAGCAGTGCCCCACCTTCTTCTGATGCCATTTCAGCAGGGGGGGCATATTCTCAATACTTGCATGCTGTCCAAAATCCAGGCATGCAAGGCCCCTATTATGACCCTATAGGTCATCATTTGTATACCTCCTTGCTAGCTCAACCCACGGTTGAGTCTTCAATTTCGTTGAATGTCGCTTGGGGTACCACTGGTTATGGTGGTGGCTAATTCCGTCCACATCAAGGGCAACCGTATCAAGGACCATCATACCAAGGTAAGCCATCCTACACGCAGCCTAATTATGGGCACCAATATTATTGCCAAACCTATCCAGGGCAACCTGGAGGCTCGCAAGGACAACCCTCCCAGGGACAACCTTCTGCCTCTGGTGGTCCATCTTTTACCTATCTTGGGCAACCTTCTAGAAACACGGGACAACCTTATGCTCAATAAGGACAACCTGGAGTCCAGCAGGGATACCCTTCGGGTCAACCCTACGGGAATCCGGGACAACCTTATGCGCAATAAGGACAACCTGGAACCCAGCAAGGGTACCCTTCTGGGCAGGGTGGCCAGCCTTACATGTAGCAAGGCTAGCCCACTGCTCAGCCTAGTCAGCCATTTGGTCTGCAAGGACAACCTTCGGTTGCGCAAGGATAACCAAACACCCAGCAAGCTCAACCTTCTGGGCAAGTAGGTCCATCTCAGATCCAACCAGGGCAACCTTCTAGCCACATGGCCCAACCTTAGTCTTCTCAAGGATATCCCTCTGGGCCTGCTCAACTAGGCATGTAGATGGTTCCTGCTTCTCAAGCTCAACCTGGTTATTAGCCCCAGAATCAAACTGGTCTCCAGCCGCAAGGTGGGTTTCAATCCCAACCTTCTTACAAAATGCAGCCTGGTTCCCAGGCTTAATATGGAGCCCAGTAACCGTATGGATACCAGCAACCATAGGGGCAAAATCAATTTGCCCCGTATCAAAATTATCAATAGCCGTAGGTCACCCCTTATCAAAATTACCAGCAACCAAATGTTGCTCTTGCAGGTCAGTATGGTAACCAATGGGGCACTGGGGGGTAGATCCAGAATCAACCATCCAATTATGGATATAGCCCTTATGGACAGAGTTCCTATGGACAAGGTGCTTTTGGACCTGGTCCATCTGGACAAGGTCAATGGGGCCAACCAGCAACTGGATGGAACTCTGGCCCTACCTCATATCCACAGATGTCCTTCAACCCATAGCTACAATTTCTAGCAACGTTGGAACTGCCCGATGTGTCAAAATTAACCAATGATCCTATCTTTCATAATCCACAATGGCCACCAGTTCCAACTAAGATACCCGGCGATTGTCCCAAATTCGACGGCAAAGCTAGAGAGGATCCTCAAGCCCATGTAATGACTTATCACCTTTGGTGTTCATCCCATTCATGGCTTGACGATTTAGTTCGGCTTCACCTGGTCCAAAGGACTCTCACCGGCTCCACTGCTAAATGGTACATTGAATTGACCCGTGCGTCTTTTCAAGATTTCAATTCATTGGCAATGGCATTCCTCACTCATTTTCAGTTATCCATTCGGTACGAGACGGGAATGCATCTCCTTACGTCTCTCAAGTAGGACATGGCTACGCACATCTATGATCATATACATGAATGGAGAAGGCATCTTCGGTTGATCAAGTTTTGGATTCCTGATCAACTCCTCACCAATTGGTTCACAACTTCCTTTGTCCATAAGATTGCACGAGACATTGCTATGGGAGCTTGTGTGACTGAAGAGCAAGCTATCACGCATGCCCAGTACCTTGACTTAGTTTATTCTCAGTTAGGTACTTTATATGAGTATTTGCCTGATGCCCCAAGACTTGGTACATCCAAAGCTCCACCAAAGCCATCTGTTGATGGGGTTATTGGCTCTATGAATCCATTGCCGAAAAAATCATCCTTGAACCCTAGGAAGCAAAAATCGAATGCTTCTAAAGAAAACACTTCTCAGGGTGGTTCTAATTCTGGAAGTACTTCTGAGGTTAATTTCGTCCAGTCCATCGCGGAAAATAAGGCCTCGAAAGGAAAGAAAAAGGGGAAAGCAAAGAATAAGTCTAAGCAACCTAAACAAGATTCCTCCAAACCTCCATCCGAGGAAGGAGCCAAGCATAAACCAAAGTATCCTTGTCTCATCTGTGATGAGGATCACTATACCAAAGACTGCCCAAGGCGGTCTGAGGTTAGTCATTTGTTGAAAGGCGCTCCTGGGATTCTTGTGGTTCTTAAAGAACCTTTCCCCTCTCAACAGACTCAAATGGTGGCTGATCCATCTTCGTCTTCTTCTCCCTTTGGTTCCCAAGTGTTCATGGCTGGATCCATTCCCATTCATGTAATGACTCAAACAAAGGAGTATCTGTCATCCGCCAGGAAGGAGCCTGAGCTTCACTCAAGCGCTCCACCGTCCAGTTCTGGTCCGCTCCACATCGACAGACCTAGTACTAAGACGATGATCCGACCCCCTCCCAAAGGAGTACTCTGGAGATCATCTTACAACCCAAATGCTCGTGCTGCCCAGCACTATAGCATAGTTGAGGACTTAGCGCAGGCTTCGTCGGCTATGTCCGCTTTAGAAGTTCTCCAGAGCTGCCCCCCTTAGAGGAAGTCCCTGCTATTGGCCATCGGTGGCATTGACCCGGCAGATTTGGATTTGATCACCTTTGATCTCGAGAGCCATGTCCCAAGGCTGCCTCATTAGATCGCCTTCCTCATAAAAGTCATTGTCAATTCGAAAACGATACATCGTACGGTTATTGATGAAGGTGCGTCAACTTGCATCATGTCTATTGCTTGTTGGAAAGCGACCGGATCTCCGACTTTGAGCCAGTCTCCCATGACACTAGAAGCCTTTGATGGGAGAGAATCTCATCCGTATGGTATCCTTCAACGATTGCCGATTACTTTAGAAGGGAAAACCGTTGAAGTGGAAGTTGAGGTTGTACTTACAACCTCCTTCTGGGTCGAAGTTGGACATATGCCATGCGTGTTGTGGCTTCGTCCCTCTTCCGTGTCATTCGTTTCCCTCACCAGGGGAAAATTGTCACGGTATACCAACTCTCCTTCTTCGCTTCTTCTTCTAAAGGCAATGTGCCTTTCGTGGAGCATACCTCCATCCCTTACGAGAGTGTGTGAGCTGGGATTTTCAAAGACCCTACCCTCATGGGAGTCCTTTCACTCTCACCTCCGAACCTTGCTTCGCATGGTTTGGTTTCTACTCGTTCTGATCCCTCATTGCACACTGTTGCGACCCTTGGTCCCTCTGCACAAGGGGGCATTGATCCTCTAGCTGGTAAACCTCGCTCAACCGGGAGGCATGGCTAGATCATCAGTGCTGTTGATCATTCTATAAAACAGGCCGAGACGACGCCTACATTATCTAGGCCAGATACGCAACAGTGCTATAGGGCAAGTCCCGAAATGGGCTTGACTTGAACCAAGTATCATGCGTGCACTCTCTTTTCGTGCATACATGTGCTTTCAGCAAGTGTGTTGTGTGTGCATGTTTTCATATTTTTGTCTTGGTGTGTTGGCGTGATTGCCGTTTATTGTGTCTTTTTCTTCTTGGACAGATGTCTGGATCGCCTTACGTTGGTTTCGCTAATGCTACTTCCCGCAGTACACGCATCTTGTCATCTGTGGCATGGGTGATCTACGGTCCTCATGGTGAGTTAGTAGACATTCAAGGGGTTTGTCTAGGTTGTACAATGAACAATTTTGTTGAATATAGTGTTGTGATTGAATTATTAACTGAGGCAATTAACCTCGGCATTCAAATATTGGTTGTGAACTTGGACTCTCAGCTTGTAGTCCACCAACTCAATGGGCGTTATTCCGTCAGAGATCATCGGATTTTAATGTTGTATTTGTGTGTTAAGTTATTAGAAAGGGATTTTGATTTCATTACTTATCAACATATTCCAAGATGACTTAATACGTTAACCGATGCATTAGCTAATTTATGTGTTGGACAAGGCATTTGCAATAAACATGTATTTTGACATAACACAAGAAGCATAAAGTACAATAAACCATAAACATATGTATATCTATTATATATATTGTGTGTGTGGTGTGTGTGTGTGTGTGTGTGTGTGTGTGTGTGTGTGTGTGTGTGTGTGTGTGTGTGTGTGTGTGTGTGTGTGTCCAAAATGTTTGCACCCCGTGCATCATAAAAAATAATACATGTTTGTCTGAATACATCCAGAGACAACATGTCTCTCAAAAAATATGCGTGAAAGAAAAAGCCTAGATATCTAGTCTCGGTGGTGCTCATGGTAGCACGTCACCACTCGCACTAAACACCTCAGGAGCCGGTGGATGTGAGTCGACACCTCCACTGTGTGCCTCTCGTATGCTAGCAGGACATCTGCTAGCCGAGCGTAATCTGGAATCCCTCGAGTGATAGCCTCGAGGTTCTGGATGAGCTCCCCTCTGTCACCACCCTCCTCCTGAGGATCTGCTGCTGCTACTGGGTGTCTCCTCGGAATGGGAGACATGCCAGCTGGAAACTCTAGGCCGACATCTGCATATGCATATTAAGGTCATTAGGACAAGTATGTACTAACAAAAAAATCATAAAAACACAAAATCAAAAAGTGAGGACGTACCAATCTCCTCGTCCCAGTCCTCTCCCTTCGGCAGGGTAAGGTCAGGGTCTCCGGTGAAGTCTGTCCCCGCATACAGCCAGTCTTCCACCACTATTAGTTGGCGGTGATGCCACCCAAAAAACTCTGGTCTAAAGGACATCTGCTGGCCGCCACCACCCCTCGGCATCAGTGCTGCCCATCGAGCCATCCTCGGCTCTCGAGGTGTTAGGTCTGCTACAAAGGCCCCTTGGCCCTAGAATCTTGGCACACGTTCCAAGAACAATGTCACCAAGATGGAACCATACCCGAACTGTTGCAGCCTGCCTCGCTTGGCCTTTGTCAGTTGCCTCTTCATATTGGTTGTCACAGCTGACGCCCAATTGAAGATCGTCGGGCTAAGGCACTCTATCGCTAATATCAGGTGGTTCTTCGTAGCTTCGTGGGGCACTTGTGCCCCGGCAGCTCGTGTGAAGGTGAATAGCAATGCTCTAAGTGTCAGGTCCTGGACGGTGAGGATATCCACCTTCGAACTGCCCTGCCCATATTTTGCCTCCAGGCAAACTCAAGCCTTCACCTCTTCCATCTTCTCTCCAGATGGCCTGCTCCCAGTTAGTCGAGACACCGTCCCTTGTCGCGACAATCCAGTCAGGAAATAGACATCAGATACATCTAACTCCAGCACCTGGTCCCGTATCCGGAACACCTGTTCCTCTACGTCCCACAAGTTGATCAGGTAATGCAAGAGCTCTGGCTGAGCTCGTAAATAGGATAGCATGAAATACTTTTTGAGCCCACATGCTCTGAGAGCTTCCATGCAATCCTCATCCACTAAGGCCAATGTGTCCACTTGGTCATGTTCTCGTTCCTTCCATACAATCACCATTTTTGTGGATTTCCCTGCAAACACAAGCCAAAATAGTGAATTAGATTCTCAAGTAACTTGAAATTGCAGGAAAAAAGGGTTTAAATTTGTTAAAACTTTCCTAAAAATACATGCAGCCATTGGCGTGACTATTTCTAAAACAGTTGTGCCCATGGGTGCGCGACCTATGGGAAAATTGCCCCATTGGCGCGGGTCCGTGCCCGAAACCCGTGCCAATGGGCGCAACCCCTAAATTCAAAATCCTCCCCATAGGAGATAAAAATGCAACTAAAAACAAATTCTAAACGGATGGAAATGGAGCTAAGGACAAGACTTCTTACCTGACACTAATGGCGCTCGAAGTGGTCCACCGTATTTGTCACAATCGCCAACTGAAGGTTGCACTCCAAAAGCCCTAATGTCGCTCTCAAAAGGTAAAAAGTGAAAAGTAATTTTTCATTTACCATTTTCACCATTTTATAACTTTTGACCCCTAAATAGGTTTTAAAAAGTCATTTTATGAATATTTTTTCAAAAATGGATTTTGCGCCGATTTCTTATGCAGCGACGGGTGTTTATGCAGCTTTAGTGGCGAAACGAGTTGTATTTTATACTTTTTTGGACTTGGTAAATACATGAAAAAGTCACTTTGGAGTCATCTTTTGCTCTTTTCTGACTCTCTCAACATGAAAATAATGTCGAGTTGGTCCTCTCGACTCGTTAAACATACATGAGAGGCAGTTGTCTTTAAACCCTTTTCTGACCGTTTAAAAACGAAAAGATTGTCGGACCCTTGTCGTTTCCGGTTCGTTAATGGTCACGAAGCGACGTGGTTTTGATTGCTTTTCTACTTTTTCAGATCAGAGTCACTACTTATGAAAAGTACTCCTCGGTCGTAATGATCGGTCGGTTCTTTCGACCATTGTTTTATACTTTTTCGGGCTCGAGAGACACAACTTTACGAAAAAGGACACCCCTGGAGTTTCCTTTTCACTGTCTTTTCAAACTCTCTAAACATGAAAAGACACCGAGTTCTTCCTTTGTCAGACTCGTTAAAACTTAATGACATCGCAGATTCGTCGACAATGACCCTTCAAGCATATGTTATCTCCATCAAGCTTGTCATCCAAAAAATAAGCGTGTACTCGCGAAATGGTATGGGAATAAAGGAACCGTAATTCATCGTCCTGTGCCAGGCAGTATTGTCGCTCTTACATGGCCTTGTCGCTATTCGTCGTCTAAGTGGGGAACCATCTCATCTTGCTTTTACACTTGCCTCCGTGGGCTTATGGTTATCTCGTTTAGCCTATTCATCTGCTCATCGCCTTGTCACCCATGAGCCTAGTGATCATTTGATTCAAATAATACCAAGTTCCACTATCGCTGCTTGCGATCTGTATCAAAGAAGTTGACCTTTGCAGATATGCTCAACCTCCCTTTATACCTCACACAAAATCATTTATATCCTTCTCTGTCTCGTGTCTGATTGGGAACATTATGGGACGACCTTCGCACTCAAGGTCAACTTCCTGTGACTTTAGCTCATCTTTTCAGGGAATTACTTAGAGACTCCCCTAGGTACCTGGAGCTACCATGCCTCAATGGCAGGTGTCTTGTGTTTGAACGTGAGTTTTTCATCATCAGGCCTCCGATCGGATGATTCTATAGGTGTTTGACACCGGCTCACTGATTCGCACGCCGTGGATTGTACCTATAGTACCTTGAGGACCATTGTCATTATTGGTGGTACCTCTCGCGTCTGTTAACGGTTTTCATCATTGACTGGTAATCAGACGATGTTCTCGCATGTTCGACTTCGGCTCCTATATTCGCATGATTGAACTTGTACTTTGTTCGGGTCAAGTTGGAGTGCAAGACCCTGGATTTTGTCTATTGAGATCTAGGGTCCATTTTGTGGATTGTTACAATCACTACATGACTCATTCACTGGATGGTTGCGACCATACCTGAGTCTATTTCATTAATCCTCATCGGATGGCTGCATCCATACCTGGGATCTAGATTTTATGTACTCTGCTATGGATGGCTGCGCCCATACCATGTACATCATGTATTTGAGATATCAGTTGTACTTTGTGTAGGTTCTCCGACGGCCGTGTTTTCAGTCGACCATGTTCTTGTAAAGCATTTCACCCCTCTCTCTCTCGGGCTTCATGCTTTAGGGGGCATTTGTTACACAGTATTTTGTCACTGTCCCTGTTACCCCTTCTCCCGTACATTCGAGGACCTATTCCGGGACCTATGAGAAGTGACATAACTTTAAAACACCTGCATTCTATCCCCTAGAGTATGTACTCCATATGCCCTGAAGACAGCTTCTGCAAAACACCCAAAAATATAGCCCTTTCTCCATTGGCGCTGTTCCACAGTGTATCACTCACGCCAATAGGGGAAATCCTCCAAAGAGGGCGCGCCAGCTGGCGCTCTGTGTGAGTGTCGCACCAGCACCAACCCAGTTGGGTAAATTTTTTAACAAACAAACTTCCGAAGGTTCCTTCTAACCTATCCATGAACTGATTCCAGTTTGAGTTAGT